>CAUYSK010052250.1:0-97536 GCA_963575035.1 Avahi laniger
ATTAATTTCTTTCTATTTTTGATAGAGACGGGGTCTCGCTCTTGCTCAGGCTGGTCTCGAACTCCTGAGCTCAGAACGATCCGCCCACCTCGGCCTCCCAGAGTGCTAGGATTACAGGCGTGAGCCACCGCGCCCGGCCTGTCTTTTTACTTTTCTAAGTAGAAAAGAGAACCTATCTTTTTAGGGAGACTAAACACCTTCAGGTTAATTTTTTTGCTAAATATTTTATATTATTAAGTTCCAGGTGTTTAAATATCCAGTATGTTGTACCGGTAATTTAGCTCTGTAATGGAATCGTTTCCTATGAACTATTTATATTAAGGAATTTTTAAAATATGTGCAGTATTGTTGACTAATAAACTATTAATTTATTGGCAAGAGAGAAAAAAATGCCAAGACTTAGGAATACATGAATGATTTTAAGCTGTTTGGCAAGTGTGCACCTGCTGTAATGCTTTTGTTCTTCTCGCCGGCAGGAGTTAATGAAACAGCTGAATATGATTCAGGTAAGTGGCGGTGTGGTAACAACCTTCTGTTGTTCCTTTATCACAGTTTAGCTGAGGGACGGATGCTTCCTCTGTGCTAGGTCTTTAAAAAAAATGTAGTTGGCTTTTGTTCTAAACCCTTTTTTCTAATTTCCCTTGAGATTTTTTCTTTGACCCATTGGTGATTTATGTGTTGTTTAATTTTCACATTATTGTAAATCCCCAAAATTTCTTTCTATTATTGACTTCTGGTTTCATTCCACTGTGGTTAGCAAACGCATTTTGTGTGAGTTCAGTCCTGTTAGATGTATTGAGCCTTCTTTGATGGCCTGGCATATGGTCCAGCCTAGAGAATGTCCGTGTGTACTTGAAGAGTGTATATTCTGCTGCTGTTGAACGGGTGTGAGGGTGTTTGTTAGGTTGATTGTTTTGAGAGTGTTGTTCAAGTCTTCTATATCCTTGCTAATCTCCTGCCTGCTTTTCCAAACCGTTACTGAATGCCAGGTGTTGGATTCTCCAACTATTACTGACCAATTGTTTTTCTCTTTAATTCTGTCCCGTTTTGCTTTATTTAGTTTGGGGCTCTTTTATTAGGTACAAATATGTTTACAATTGTCCTATCTTCTGGATTGACCCTTTTATCATTATATAACGTCTCTCGTTATCTCTAGTAGTTTTGTTTTATAGTCTACTTTGATACTAGTATAAACCCTTCTAGCTTTCTTACGCTTGCTGTGTGCATCAGACACCTTTTTCCATCCTTTTATTTTCAACGTGTTGATATTCTTGAATCTAAAGTATGTCTGCTGTAAACAGCACATAGTTGGTTCTTTTTATCCAGTCGGACAATCTCTGACTTTGATTGGAATCCAGTCACAGTTAATGTTATTATTGATACAGTTGTATTTACACCTGCCATTTTACTTTTTGGTCTCTGGATGTCTTGTGTGTCTTTTGTTCCTCTCTTACTGGTTTTTATTTTGCATTAGGTGAATATTTTTTAGTGTAACATTTTTGTTCCTTGAATGATTACTATATATTTTTAGTTTCCTTAGTGGTTGCTCTAAGGCTTACCATATATATTATTTTTAAAGAAATAGGTTTCAGAGGGTACGAGTTGAATTCAGTTACATGTGTATGTTGTGTAGTGGCTTTCAGTGTACCCATCACCCAAGTTGTATCCGTTGTACTCCGTAGATAATAACCATATACAGCTTAACTTCTCAGAATCTACTTCAGATCTGTATCTCCACCTTTTTTGTTCTGATATAGAAAATATAAACAGAAAAGTTTGTGAAATATAAAATCACAGCTTAATGGACTATTATAAAACAAACCACCCGTGTAATTACCCCAGAGCAAGAACATAACATTGGCAGCACCCACAGACGCTCCCACATGTCCACAGAACGGCAGGACATGGTTTACTTCACCAATTCAAGCTTAATACTAAACAGATAAGAATGTAGGGAGTTGTAGCCAGGCTGAGTCAGTCTCTTCTCTCCCCAAGAACGCAGAGGCCGTGCATTTTTTCTGCAATTATGAAGAGAGCCGAGGCAACTACCTGGTCGATGTGGATGGCAACCGGATGCTGGACCTGTATTCCCAGATCTCCTCTGTCCCCATAGGTGAGAGCTGGAAACGCAGCCTTGAATGTCATCTCTCTCTCTTTCTCTCTCTCTCTCTCATAGTTGTGGTCATCCCAACTTTAGATGCTCCTCCGAGACACTTCCTTCAGGGGTCGGGAGAAGAACAAGTAATGTGTGGAGGGTATATTATGAGGCACATTACATGTCTTCTCTCATTTACTCCTCCTGAAAACCTTACAAGATAATGTGTATTAACATGCCCATTTTGCAGATGAGTAAAGAAAGCTTGGAGAGGTCGAGCAGCTTGCAGAGGAATCAGCCAGGATGTGGACCCAAGGCTGTGTGACCACAGTGTCCACAATTTACGTGTCTTAGGTTGAGTTTCCTGGAAAGAGCCTGAGTCAGAGATTCTTGTGAAAGCTGTTTCCTGGGGGAGAGCAGTCAGGAGAAAGGGGAGGAAGGAAACAGTCTAGGGCAGAGGGAGAAGATAAAAAGGATGAAGTGTCAGCTAGAGACTGTCCACAGCCTGACCGCACAGCGGCTCTGGAGTATGAATTGCACCCAGAGTTGGTCCCAGACAGAGGGAAAGGGCCCGGCCTTTTGGTACCCCTGTGCCAGCCAGCCATCACCCACCAGCTGCCAGAGGGGAAGATGTGTGCAATCTCCTAGGCAAAGCGGCCTCCCTTTGCCAAGGGCAGTTTTCCCGACTCGAGGCAGCTGGGAGACGGGTGGTGACCTGCCCAGTAAAAGTGACCTCAGTGGGACGCCAACAGCATCTGCCTCCCAGGCTCACCTCCAGCCATGCAGAGCGCGACTCGCTGTGTACAAGGGCGGGCGTCGGGGCCGTGATAGACGGGCTGACTAGGAGATGCAGGTAGCTGTTATTTGCAACCCGGATGGGTAATGCTTCTTTGGTTGATAGATTCCAGGCTGCATCTAACAGCCGGAAGCCTGTCCCTTCCCAGATGATGCTGGCTCCTCTGTGGCAGAGGACACAAGGCGTCCTTGCTCCCGTCGCTGTCACCCCCACCCGCCCTTGGAGCAGCCTGGGGCCTTCCCTGACCCAGCCCTGGGTGTCTCCTCCTCCTCTGTGTCCCCCAGAACATTTCCGCAAACCTGTTTATTTCCATTATGATGCAATCAGACAGTAAGCACGTGAGTCATTCTTTTGGGGAAGTCCATCATGCTGGGATGCCTCTGCCTCTGAAGGGCATTTTGGATTCAAAGATTTGCAAAACCCTATCTCCCCTTTGTGTTGGAGTGGAGGGGACAAGCTCCTGAGTGATCCTGGGTTCAAATCCTGGCTCCACCGCACAGCAACAGTGGGACTGTGAGCCCCTCCCTGGGGCTGCCTCAGTTGGAAGGCCCAGCCAGCCAAGCACGTGCACAGGGGCGGGGGACAGCATTTGTTCAAAGACTTGAGGTTCTAAAAGCATCTCTCTGGCCACCTTTTATTTCATATTTGTAGTCTCTGTGACGGTGTTTCTTTCTGTCCTTTTTTTGTTTTTGTTTTTTGAGACAGTTCTTACTGTGTCACTCTGGCTGGAGTGCGGTGGCGTCATCTTTGCTCACTGCAACCTTAAACCCCAGGGGCCAGCGATCCTCCTGCCTCAGCTCAGCCTCCCTGAGTGCTAGGGTTACAAGCGTGCACCACCACACCCAACCAGTGCTGGGTCTTTAATACCTGCCTAAACTTGCTAATCTCTTTCTGTGGCAGCAGGTCGGGCCCGGGATCAGAGCCTCGTGCCAGCAACATAAAGATTGTTCCCACTGCATTCAGCCTCCGACCCCAGTGATACAAAGTCTCTGTCAAAGTAAATGTATTTATAGAAACTAGGTACAAGGTGTGTATGATAAAAATGTGATACTGAAAGACTGGGAGTTTTTCTCTAAAGTTGACTTCCTACTCCAAGATTCCTGATTTTCTCATAGGCAACATTTTTGAGTTCTTGCTCAGGAAGACAACATGAGATATAATTATAGAGCGTGTCTTCAAAAAAGGCCCTGGAAGATGAAAACAATCTTGCTCAAATCTATTATGACTACAGAATAAGCCTTATAAATTAACTTTTTTTAAGAAAATTTTTAAAGAGTTTCATGTGGTGGGGGGGAACCAGTGTCATTTCCAAGCTTGAGCCACGTCCTCAGTTTTCCTCCCAGAAGCAGCCATCCTTACTGGTTTCTTCTAGAGACATTGTGTGCATATACAAATATATATATATCTCCTATGTCCCCCTTTTTACTTAGCAGATATCAGAGATTATTCTAACTCTGCACAAATAAATCTGTCTTATCCCTTTCCACAGCTGCACAGTCACATTAGAAGGCTTTCATCATGCGGATAAATCTTAGTTTATTTCCTTGGACCTGCCACTGATGGACGTTACATTGCTTTCAAGTCTTGACGTATCAGGTGTCCTAATTAAGACTCATGTACATAGGTCTTTACACACATTTGTGAGATAAATTGGTGGGAGAGCAACTGCTGAATCAAAGCGTGTCCTAAGCCTTATCATGCAAAGTCAGCCCCGGCCCAGACAGTGAATGCAGAGGGCCTCGGGGAATAGGCAAGGGCAGCAGGAGGCATGCTGGCCACAGGTCGCAGGTGGCATCACCCACTCGCTCAGTCCCTAAGCAAACATTTATTGAGACCCAGCTCAGCCAGTGAGCTCTGGAGGAGAAGTCGAAGACTGTCTTTAGAACTCTTCACGCCGTCCTGCCGATCCACGCCCCAGCCCTAGTCATGACGTTGCTTTGACCTTGCATTTGCCTCCTCTGTGTGTATCTAATCCAGTAGCTCTCAAACCCGAGCAAGCATCAGAATGTCCTAGAGAATTTGAAGGCTTCTGGGCTGCTCCTGGAGAGACTCTGAGTCAGGGACCTTGGGTGCGGTCCAGGAGTCTCTCTGTCTGCAAAGGATAAAAGATCCTTTGCCGAGTGAGGAGAGTTGCAGGGTTGGGAAGGAAGGGGGGCAGGGCTGGGGCGTGGGTACCCCCGGATGTGATGCTGATCTCTTCCCTCCTCTCCCCAGGTTACAACCACCCTGCCCTGGTGAAGCTCATCCAACAGCCGCAGAATGTGGTAGGTCTCCGCGTCACTCGGACTAAAGACCAGATGTCTTCACAGCCATTCACAGAATCTCTTGGTGACTTTTGGAAACAGTCCACTCATTTATTCTTTCATTCCATAAGTATTTATTGAGACCATACTATGTGACAGACACTTGGCAGGTGAAAACACAGTGTCCCCAGCTCCCATGGAGACAGTCGATTAACCACACACATAAATAGAGCGCGGCAACCATGTCGAATGCTGCAGATAAGGCAGGCACTGCTGTGTGGGCATAAAATAATGATGGTAATAATGGTTAGCGTTTAAGAAGAGTATAATATGTACCCAACACTGTGCTTGGCACTTTACAGCTGTAATGTTGACAAGTCCCCAAGCAGTCACTTTTGTTATTCCCATTTTGCAGATGCAGAAACTGGGGCCCAGAGAGGCTCAGTATTTGCCCAGGGCCACACAGCCAGTGGAGGTGCTGGGAATGAACCCACAGGGGCTGAGCTTCTGGGGCAAGGAGGGTGAGGAGGACTTCCAAGGGAAGTGATGTTTGAGCTGAGAGCCGAAGGAGGGGAAGGTCTAACAGGTGATCAGCCAGGAGTGGTCCCAGCCAGGAGAACAGGGCAGCCGGGAGGGCAGCATCTCGCAGGAGCCGAGAGCAGGGAGGGGTCCGAGGAGCGCTGGAGTAGGAGCAAAGGGACATGGCTCGTTGTTTGTTTTTCTGTCTTGTGTTTTTTTTTTTTTCCGAGACAGAGTCTCACTGTGTCGCCCGGGCTAGAGTGCCGTGGCGTCAGCCTAGCTCACAGCAACCTCAGACTCCTGGGCTCAAGCGATCCTCCTGCCTTAGCCTCCCGAGTAGCTGGGACTACAGACATGCGTCACCATGCCCAGCTAGTTTTTTTTCTATATATTTTTAGTTTTCCGATTAATTTCTTTCTATTTTTAGTAGAGACGGGGTCTCGCTCTTGCTCAGGCTGGTCTCGAACTCCTGAGCTCAAATATCCACCTGTCTCGGCCTCCCAAAGTGCTAGGATTACAGGCGTCAGCCACCGCGCCCAGCCTTAAATCTACCTCTGTCACTATAATTTTCATCGTGTGTTTTTGTACTTCCCTGGAAAACAATACACACTCAACACACACACACACACACACACACACACACACGCCTTTACTCTCTTTCATTCTTTTGTTTATCCAACAGACATAAACTTCAGATGTTGTTTTACAGGCCCTGCATTTGAGTATCTGAAGATAACTGCAGCATCTCCCTCCCTAGTCTCCTGTTCAAGTTAAACTGAGACCTGTCACCTCCAGCTCTTTCGACCATTTCCCACGTCATAATTTCTGAGTTCTTCTTGACCACCCTCTTAGGAACAAATTCTAATTTTCAATGTCCTTCTTAAAATGACCAATATTCAAGTGTAGTTTGAAAAGCTCAGCTTACAGCAGAACTAGGTGTTTCCTTTCCATGATGAAGACTAACATTTCATTAAACTTACAGTATATTAAATTTGCACTCAATGCAAACACCCAGGGCTTTGGACAGAACTAGTGCCAAGTTGAGTCTTTCCCAACTAATGCTTACGAAACTGAGTTTGTGGATCTCCAACAGATGTGCCACACAGCTGTCGTGTGCTGTGAAATTCCTACCGAGTACATGGTCATGCAAGCACAAGGGCTAAATTCACCAGCTAACAATCTTTGCGAGGGTCCCCAGCTAGATAACGCGATGAGCCAATGTTCTCCCTGCCTTGCAAGCCTTTGGAAGCAATCTCAAAATAACTACAAACTTTTCATTGTGCCTTTCTTATTCAGAACATACTTTTTGCTGGTAATAATTAATTTCGTAAGGACAACTCATGATGATATATTTATTTAGAGCCATCTTTTTTTTTTTTTTTAAAGAAACAAGATCTTGCTCTGTTGACCAGGCTGGCTGGAGTGCAGCAGAGCAACCATACCTCACTGAAGCCTTGAACTCTTGAGCTCAAATGATTTTCCTGCCTCAGCCTCCCATTCTTTAAGAGAGGAGGTCTTGCTATGTTGCCAAGGCTGGTCTTGCACTCCCAGCCTCAAGCGATTCTCCCACCTTGGCCTCCCAAAGTGCTGAGATTACAGGCATGAACCACTATGTCCAGCCCAGAGCCATCTTTTTAAAATAGACAAACTTGTTATAATCTTTATGTACCACTCCCCTCTTCTTCTGTCCTTTCTCCTTTAAAGCTCAATAGTATTGAAAAAAAAAAATGGGTGTTCTTCCTTTAAATTCACAGCCTTTAATGGAGTTGCATTGCAGTTCCAGCAAGGGAGGTCCTTAGCCAGCATTTCCCACTCTAGAGCTTGCCCAACAGGTTCCAAGCCTATTGTCAAAGTACCCCCTTCTCTCTCAAATGGGTTTCCCTAAAGCCAAGAGCTATGTCCACTAGAATGGGGGGTGTATTGGCCTCCTGTCTGGGGAGTGCATTGGCCTTGGGTGTCTGCATTACATGAAAACTCCACGAAGATACTCTCCCTAGCCTTGCCCGCGGGATTTTAAGTTACCAAGCTGTACTGAGCTCACACACTTAGCTGCACTGCGTTTAGCTCAATATTGAGTCTTCCAAACATTCACACCAAGAGAATGAGGGAAGAACTTGTTCTAGGCTTATTTTGCATGGAATGATTCTTTTTGTCATTGATGTATTTGACACACGGTCTCTTTCAAATTATCTCCCAAATTTAGACTAACTTCCCTAAGACCAATTATTATTCATTCTCACTACTGGAAAAAATACTTTCATATTTTTAATTCTAGAATATTCCTGCAGTTGGGCTTAATCAAATGGGTGCAATATAGCTTGCGCATGCTCTTTTTTATTCTTTGTCCAATTCCTACCCAACCACTACCATGGACACACTGGTTGCCAAAGGGAGTGAGGCAACAGGGAGCGGTGGGGACTCTGCCAGAAGGGCTGAAGGAGAAGCAGCATTTTGCCCCCAGCTGGTTGTAACCACATGCAATTGATGCCTTCTACAGTCAGCATTTCCATTTATGTTTTTTAAATGAGACAGAAATCTGGCTTTGTATATGAAATCTACTGGTTTTTAAATGTTGGCCAAAATTTTTTTGAAACTAAGTGTGTCCATGGGCAAATCTCTGCACTTGACTGTATTTCTAATAGGCAGAAAACACGTCTCATTGATTTAGAAAAAGAAAAAATGAAGTCCTAGTGTATCACACAGGGCCTGATCCATAGTAAGTATTTAGTGTTTTTTTTTAACAAACAAATGAATGTTCTCTTGAACTTTTGGGAAACCATAGATGTGTTTCTACTATTTAAAGAACTCCATGTGTGCCCCCACATAGCTGGACATGTCTTAAAAATACAGACCAGGTGAGGTGGCTCATGTCTGTCATCCCAGCACTTCGAGAGGCCAAGGCAGAAGGATTGATTGAGGCCAGGAGTTAGAGGTTACAATGAGCTACGATTGTACCACTGCACTCCAGCCTGGGCGAAAGAGTAAGATCTTGTCTCAAAAAAAAAAAAAGAAAAAGAAAAAAAAAAAGACTAAGAAAATACAAATACAATGATTTCTTTAGATTAATAGATCTAAATAATTTATTTAGATTAAATGCAAGCCTATAACACACTTTAAAACAAGAGGAAATTCTAAAAAATGTTTTCCATCATATTTTCCTTGCTTTACATTTAGAGTTGTTCAATTTCACGTCTAAAATTTTTTTCATTTTTATTTGGTAATCTTTTTGCTATTCTTCCAAATTTTGGCTGGCTGCGAATTTCATAAATGTGTTGTCTAGTTCCTATCAGGGGGCCTTGACACAAGGCCAAGCAATGGAAGTATAAAGATGGAGGTCTTGGACCTTTCCCGAGTCAACTGTGAACCGTTTATCAACAGTCTTCTCACTCATTCATTTGTTCAACCAATATATACTAAGCATCTGCTACGGGCCAGGCCCCGCTCTAGGCACTGGAATACAGCAGTAAACAAAACCAACAGATGTTCCAGCCTTTGGTGGAGTTTACATATGAGTTGGGGGGCGTGGAAGAAAACAAACAAGATAAATAACATATAGAGAGAACATCAGCTTAGTCATATTTGTTAAGGAGAAATACACAAAGCAGTAAAAAGAAACAGGAGTTTGGGGGGTAGGTGAGATGATGGAAGGAGGGTTGGAAGTGCCACGTGCTGGTTTGCTGCTTTACAGCTACTGATATGTGTCTTGTTCATGATCTTTGTTCATTCTCTATTGGGCACAATGTTTTTCTTACAAATTATCACGTATTACTTACATAATAAATATATTACACTATTTGCCTATCGCTTTGTTGCAGATATTCTTGTAACGTTTCTGATAAAAAAGACAGGAATCCTCTTTCTTTCCAAGGTACCTCACTGACGGATTTTGTTTTACTGATTCTTACTCCTTTCTCCCCTTCCTCCTTCTGTCCCTGGTCAATGAGACGTCCATTTATTTCATCCATTTAATAAACAACATCACTTCACATCCAACAGGGAGGCTGTACTGGGCGCTCGGACGCACCGACTTCATGAGCCAGCAAAATTTCAAACAAGAGGGCTGCTAATGTTTTATTGTGTCAATGAAGATACCAAATATCTATTTATTTAGTATCTATTTGGCTGTGTCTTATCACATGATCCATGCTTTCTTATTTCACCATGAACAGGCATGGGTCCAGGACCTGGCGTTAAGACATCGCTGCATCAGAAAATACAGAAAACAAATCAGACTCGAACCCTGAACAGACCTGAAGCACTTGTAGGTCTAGGGAACAAGACAGGCAGGTTTTTCTCCGTCTTTCACTGAACTCGGGTTCACTGGTGCCCGGTCCCATTCGTCACTCTCCTTTGACTATTCATTGGCACCAAACCAGGGGCGCCTCTTCAAGGTTTCATCCTCACCTCTCTGTCCCCTCACCCCAAATCCCCGGATCCTCGGCTCTCCCAGCCGGGATACTCTCCGCAGCCGGAGGAATCTCAAAGAATGAGATTCAGCAAGTTTACATAAACTCAAGTCCCACATAAACACATCTGAAACGGAGTCATTTTACTCCAATTTTCACCTATTTCTTTTTAAGTCTAGGAAAGCGTGGGTGGTAATCGTGTCTGACTATGCCGCCATATGCATCTTCTCTGGCACTAAGCGTTTATTATAATAATAACTATAATAGCACACCGTCGCCGACCCTCAAGGTGCTTCTTAGGAAGGCCCAGCAGACAGCCAGACACAGGCTGAGCCGCCCACCGCCACCCACACTCAGGGGAGACAGATCAAAGGAGCTGGAAGCCTCTTTCAACAATGGGGCAGGCTGTGGGATCCCTTGGCTCACTTCACAAAGCTCCCACCCCTCACTAAAACGCGCAGCTCCGACAGGTTAGGACAGGAAGCAAAGGGGCAAAGGCTGTTTCCAAGCTTAGTCTTAGGAGAATGAAAGGAAACAGAAAATATTTCCCGGGGTTGTGTTGGGGCACGGCCTTGGAATAATCACCATCGGTGGTGGCAGTTCATCAAGACCTCATTTTAAATTTCCCATAAGAAATATTGGCCTTTCGAGGCAAGCAGTTACCAGAAATTATAATGACTTGGCATAAATATGATCTCTTGTGTATAAGCAGATCCTCTTTCTATTGTTCTAAACTTAAAAACACGCTCTGCGTTTCACCAAGGTGATCGAATTTCCATCTTTGTACAGTTGGTGAAATCATAGTGCTTTTTAGTGCTTTCACGGTAATAACGAAATTAGAAATCCAGACTCCTTTCAAAAACTCTGCAGATCTGGCCCCTGCCAACCTCTCAAATCTTTCTCGCTTGTTCACTGGGCACCAACACACGGATTCTTGCAGGAGTTCTAGGACGTGCCAAGCTCTTTCCCACCTCAGGTCTAAAGGAATTGCTGCTTCCTAGCTATTTCCTTTTTCTGGGGCACTCTCTGCTTCTGCCCTTCCTAGATCCATTTTCCATAGAACAGCCAGCCTTCTTTTTAAGAAACCGAGATCAGATCGTGCACTTCCCGCTGATGCCCTTCAACCGCCTCTCCCTCCTCCCAATGCCCAGAGCACTTTGTCTTCACCTCCCGCTTGGCATCTACCACGTCCTCTGCTGTGTCATCATTTGTGTGCGTAACTTATTTCCTCTATATCCTTTCTCACCTTTGGATGCCCACAGTACCTAATATGGTGCTTGGAACTGTGATTGTTGGATGGATGGGATGGACGGATACAAGGATGGATGGAAGGATGGAAGGATGGATGTATGGATGGAAGGATGGATGGAAGGAAGAAGGAAGGGAGGGAGGGAGAAAAAGAGGAAGAAATACAGGTAGTCTGACTCTAAGAAAAGCCAAACAAAACTCAGAACATCCAAAAATCTTCCAAAAGTCCAGGGGCCCACTTTCAAATTTTCCCCACACAATACACAAAGTTTTCATTGTCTGCATATATGGCATTCAGTATAAAAAAGCTAATGTTTCAACAACCAAAAATCCCTAGTGAGATGGGAACAGAAAGAATTGTGAGAGGAGCATGATATTTTCAATTAGAAGGAGTGTCTGGACTTTCTTTAGGGCTCCTGCTCACATCAGATGAACTATTTCCCTCCCAGGACTGTCTGCCCATCTGTGTTCGATGAGCCTGGGGCTGGGACGGCTCTCTGCCTGCCGTCTCGAAGGGCAGCAAGCCCAGGGTTGTGTGGGAGGAAGGGCAAGGAGACCAGGCAGGCTTGAGAGCATGAGATCAGTTTGCAGTGATCAGGCAGCCTTGACGGGTAGTCTGCTTGGCTGGTGTGTGGGACGATGTCAGGAGCTAGGAATTTGGGCGTCATGTTTGAACCTGACAGTGTGTGCTGGCTGCTATTACGTAGAGCTTTGCTGCTCTTGCTACCATCTCAGCTGCTTAGTGCACTAAACCTGATTCGGTGAGACAGCAGCAAATCTATATTAATATAATGTTACCTATAATCTCTTGTGAATGAGTCCAACTACAAACCATTTAAAGATGACACTCGACTCTCTTCCTGATTTGGAGGAAAGGTGTGTGCCCTATGCTTCCTTTCCTGCATTTGGTGTCCCTCATTCCCTTTCTGAGACATCAAATCTTTTCGCCTCCTTCCTTTTTTTTTTCTTTTTGAGACAGAGTCTCACTCTGTTGCTCAGGCTAGAGTTCCATGGTGTCAGCCTAGTTCACAGCAACCTCTAACTCCTGGGCCCGATGGATCCTCCTGCCTCAGCCTCCTGAGCAGCTGGGACTACAGGCTTGTGTCAGCATGCCCGGCTAATTTTTCTATTTTTAGTAAAGATGAGGTCTCACTCTTGCTCAGTCTGATCTTGAACTCCTGAGCTCAAGTGATCCTCCCCACCTTGGCCTCCCAGAGTGCTAGGATTACAGGCATGAGCCACCGTGCCTGGCCCCTCCTTCCTTTATGAAACCCTCTTCCCTTAGATACTATGAAGCCACACTGCCAGGTGTCCTCCTGACTTCTGACCTTCCCCGCTCAAGCCTTTGCTGGCTCCTCTCCTTATCCCAATGCCAGAGTTGGCATTCCTCGAGACTCAGGCCTAAACCTCCACGGCTCCTCCGTCTGTAAGTCTCTCCTTGAGTGATCTCATCCAAGGCAAGGGTTTCAATAGCCATGATAGGTGTTGACATCCCAAGATAGTTTCCTGGCCCAGACTTCATTCTTGGCTTCAGGCCCTCATACCCAGCCATCCACTTCCCATCTCCAGCTGGTTATCTCAAAAGCTCTTTACACAAAACATTGTTTAAAACCAAACTTGGGATTATGATGCCTTCAAATCAGAAAGCTGGAAGCCATCCTGACAGGTTCTTCATCTTTCTCACCTGCCTACTTTCCATTCAACACTGAATGTTATTGCTGTAACCCACTAAATATCTCAAATCCATCCACGTCTATCTCCACTGTGGCCATTCTGGACCAAACCCTGATGATCTCTTGCATGCCATTAACTTCCTACTGAATTCCCTGTAATTTCTCTTGCCTCCCTCCACTCGACAGTCAGAAAATCTTTTCGAAACACAAATTTTATCAATACCTATGTGCTTAAAATCCTCTGCAGCCTTTCCTTTCTTTTTAGGTTAAACACCAGAATTCCTTAACATTGCCTACAGGGCCTACTGCGGTTTCATCCTATCTATTTTTACAGACTAGTTTCATGTAATACTTCCCACTGGGGCATCTTCATTTCTCTCCCATTCATTTCATTTATACTTCACTGTACGTCTTCGCTTCCTCTGCTTCTTAAAATTCTTGCTCTATAAAGGAAAATCATCATGGTGGGGAGAGGTGAACTGGGGCTAACAATCTCAACTAGCCCTCCTTTTGTTTGTTCAAAGAAGTTACACAAAAAATCAAATCTTAATTTACCTTATTGGATACCATTCCCTCCTTCTGAGTCAAGGTTTCATATAAACTAACAACCCTTTTACACTCAAAGATGGCAACGGTCATCTCCATGAAATCCGCTATAATGAGGCCCTTCAATAACAAGTATGAATGTAAACAGCTAGACTGAAGACAGTGAATAAAATTCGAGTATACTCACTTTGAAAAAACCTGGCAAGGGTTGTTCCCAGTACAAAAGCAATTACTGAGAGTGTCCTTTACATAGCAATCTATCATAATGTATTTTTAAAATTATTTTCGCCAAAACTAAATAAATAAATTAAATTACTTTTACAAATATTCAAATTGTACACTACTTATGAAGTCTAAAGCAAGACACATCTGTCTTCTATCAGTTTGGTGTCAAAGGCATCGGCAGCTATGATCCTGTCTGAAAAAATCAAAGCCTTCAAATCTGACCTTTTGCCTTTTGAATGATTACGGTTTAAGAGGAGACAGCTGTTTTCACTAAGAGTTCATAGTACACTGTATCACAGCCTAGACTCGGGAACATGCACGTGGCCGTAGATGACTCAGCCTGGTGAGGACTGCACCTGGAGACGTCTTTCCCTCACACTCCGCTGGGACACTGGGGCCCCGGGGAAGACAATGGGGAGGAGGAAAGAAAGTGCCAGTGAACAGGAAAATTGGGGACACCAATTTTTGTCTGACTAGCAAAGGACCTGAGGAGCTGAGGGCTCAGTCTGAGTGAATTCAAAAGTGAAAGGGAAGAGAAGGTTAGAACACAGGAGATACAGCGGGTACTTTGAAAGCCTTGACTACCAGACAGCTGGAGTCAGCCATACTGCGGAGATTCGGTGAGTGTTCACGGTAGGATCCTACAGGAAGTCATCCAGCCACTCACCTGTAAGTCCCCACCCTTCTGATCACAGATATAGGGGTTTCTACATTTCTGTGAGGTCATCTACAAAGAAAGGTATCCCAGTACAGAAAGGATATTTGACTGCTATTCCAAGAGCACAGTATTTTTTGAACACGTCCTATATGGCCTCGAAAAAGGTGTCATATATCCCTTTAAAAAGTAACTGAAATGAAGGAAATTAGACAGTCCAAGGCAGCTAGAAGTAACACCTGAAGCCAAGAGGACCAAAAGGAGAAAAATCATGGATGAGGAGTCTGAATAAAGAAAAGTTAAAAAGGTACTTCTGATTTGTACTGAAATGCTCCTTTGGAGATAATTGGAATATGATTTTTTTTCCAATCATTTAAATTTGTGTTTTGTTGGCTCCTTAAAAGAAAGTAACTTACTAAATCTTCCTCTTTAAATATATGATCGCTTTTATGAATGATATATTTTTGTACAAGGAGATAAGCCATGGAGTTTTTGCCATCACTACATTCCTTCACAAATATACAAGCATTTAGGGATGTGTGCATGCTTACTATGCACCATTATATAGTTCACAGTTTTGACAAAGGAACAATGCTATTATAATTCATGTGCGTTTGCAATGCTGGGAAAATATGCATAGAGTGCAAATTTATAGTATCTTCCTTAAAGATTATTTTCAGAAAAAAAAAAAACTATCTGAAAAGGATAAATTAAAACTGCACTGGCCAGGTGCAGTGGCTCACACCTGTAATCCCAGTACTTTGGGAGGCCAAGGTGGGAGGATTGCTTGAGGCCAGGAGTGTGAGACCAGACTGGGCAACATAGTAAGATCCCCTTTCCAAAAAATTTAAAAATAAGCTAAGCAAGGCGGTGTGCGCCTGCGGTCCCAGCTACTCGGGAGGCTGAGATGGGAGGATTGCTTGAGCTCAGGAGTTTGAGGCTGCAGTGAGCCATGATCACACCATCGCACTCCAGCATGGGTGACAGAGCAAGACTCTGTCTCAAAAAACAAAACAAAACAAAAAACTGTATTGCCTGAAGTCAGAAAAATGAATTAGATGGGTTCTTAAGAGTCAAACCATCTTTATATATCCATAAAGAGAAGTAACCAATATTCCAAGAAGAGAGTGGGTCATATAGACTCCACCATGAAGTGGAATGACGTGCCCCGCATCTCAGTTAAAAATATGCTGCTTCTCCACTACCACTTCGCATGCCAGGTTGGCCGGGGCCTCGTCCCTGGTCCCCCAGATCTCAGCATGTGAAGATCCCTCCCACCATGGTAGGAGTGGCAGCTTCAGATTCCTGTTAGACCCACTGCTATCCCAAGTGCTAGTCTATTTGAAATGAGAAATGATCTTTAAACACTAGGAATCCTAACAAGAACAAAATGGGTAGTGACTTGAAATAGCGGTAAGTATGTGTAAAGCTTATGTGGTCAATGTTCGGCCCATGAAACTGACCCATTCCTGAAAGACTCCAAGACCTATATCAATAGTGTCTAGCCAGGAGAGAAAACTAACCTCTGGACACAACTATCTACATGTAGACATAAAATGTCAAAAGTCATTGAAGATCAGTGACTGGCAAAAAAAGAAAGTTTTATCACCGTCCTATCAACTACCCTATTTTTTTAAAAACTAAGCCACTTGGTCAAGTCTAAACCGTGTGATAATATGAAAACAGAGGGGAACAAAGAAGAGAGAAAATTTGATGATTTGACTGTTTTCTTGTCAGTATCTCACATACTAGAGCTGTGCTTGGTTTTAACCGGTTGTTTTCTGACATTTTTAAAGGAAAGGTTACTATATTGACTCATATACACAAATAGAGACGTCTGAACAGACAGGAGACAGATGTCTCAACTAGAGACACAAGGGATGTTCTTGCAATCGATCAAGATTCCATCAAGCCTAAAAACTAATTCAGATGAAAATTCTTAACAATGAGAAATAAGCCAAGGAGTTATCTCGGAAAAAGAACATTAAACTAGCAAATGAAATCTGGCCCTGTTACTAACTGCATGGTTCTGGACAACGCAATCACTCTTCACGCCTCGATTTTCCTACCTATAAAAGGATTACACATGCCGGAGTTCAGCTCTGCCATGACCAACTGTGAGAATTCAGGCTGTTAATCTACCTCCCTGGGTGTCACTTTCCTCGTCTATAAAAGGAGAGGCCCTTGTGGAGAGCCCCTAAGGTCCACTCTCATTTTAGTTCTATGATAATGAAACGAGAGAAAAAGCTGGTGAAACATTTGAAACTTTTTATAGGAAATGTCCCACATAAGCGCAGCTGAACATCTGGATAATTTTGTCCCATTTTAAAGTTAGTTGTGGGAAATGATTTGGCTGCATTATGATTTTTTTCTAATGTGGAGACCCCTATTCTCACAATAAATAAAAACGAAATCTGGAAAAGACACAGCTGGAATTCTGTAAACGGTCTGCCAGGCCTGAAGAAGTTCTGGATATGTATACCTTTGACCAATTGATCCCCACCTCTCCTCTGATACAACAGAAGTGAAAGACTCGAGCCCTTCTGTTGATCAGGGCTGCAGGAAGCAACCATTCTTTTCCACTTCCATAACAGTGACATAAAGAAGCACATGTTTGTTGGAGAGGCACATATTACAGACATGCAGTCACCCACAGACACAGAAAAGGCTTAGCCTTTGGCTTTGGATACGATTCAAACATTACATCATCCCTCTGGGGATTATATTAGAACACAGCTCAGTAATGAGTCAGTAATCTACTAAGTTTAATTTGTGACTAAATTAGAATATTCCAGAATCTATGGAGCTCTTATTTCTTTTTTTTTTTTTTTTCAAGAAAGAAGGTCTTGCTCCGTCACCAAGGCAGGAGCGCAGTGGTGCTATCATAGCTCACTGCAGCCTTGAACTCCTGGGCTCAAGTGAACCTTCCACTTTACCCTCCCAAGTAGCTGGGACTACAGGCATGCACCGCCATGCCTGGCTTGGAGCTCCTATTTCTACATTGGTCTGTAACAGATGATTCAAGTCCTATCCTTACAAACTTCTTCAAGAAAAAAAAGTGTCAAAATGGTTACCCACTAAGAACTTAAATGGGAAAAATATTCCCAGGGTTGCCTCAACACCTTAATTTTACACTCTTACTTCCCCATAAACACTGATCACAAATCAACAATCTTTCTCGGCTTCTTGGACTAGTGGAGCTAAAATCAGTGGCTGTCCCCCCGTTCAGGACACCCAGAATTTAAGCACACATAGGAATTTCCAGCTCATACACCAACCGATTGTATATTCTTATTTACTTATACATGCTTGGATATAAGGTGGAAGTTTTTATTTTTTCAAAATTATTTCTCAGTAAAAAAAAAAAGGATCATATTTAAGTCCTTTCAAAATCTTGCAAATTATAGGATACGTTCTCAATTATCTTATTTTAAAAATAAAGTATTGTTTGGGGAAGATATATTAAGCTATTCAGGCCTCAATCAATGTACTGAATACTTATCATTAAGAAAGAGGCCAAGTTATCTAACACAATTCTCATAACGGTGCATTTCTCACAACTGTGAGTGCTGAAAGTTGTCATAAATAAGCTTTGAGGATGATTATGCTGTGAAGATTTCAATGCACACTGGGGATAATTTTTATATCTTTTAAATGTTTTGAAAATGATGTACTTTCCAAGGACAACATCCAAAACAGATTCAAACAGGACTGTATCTCAAGCCATCTAGTGACTGTATCTCAAGCCATCTAGTGAAGAAGAAACTATATTAAAGTGGCTTAGGAATGACAAGTGAATGCTGAAAATGAATGCAAAGAGTTTGAATATAATTACCTTATGAAACATGAACAAATCAATACTTCTAAGTTAGCATATTATTTTATAAATTATATGACTTTAAAGGTATCTGTATAACTTATTTACCAAATTCAAATAAAGAGACATTTGACTACTACGTGTGTATTGCTAAATGTTTTCGTAATGAAGTTGTCCAAATACTTTTTTGGGGACGTGGGGGAAGACCTTCCCATTGGGAAGTATGAGACCATCTTACCTGGGGTCATCTCCTATGTGGGCATGTTTTCGAGAGCAAGAGACGTGCTAAATCTGTGTGTGATGAGGTCTGGGGCCATGACAAAAGGCAAGGAGAAGGAACGATGAAATCTAATCTTAAAATCCCAACCTGCTTTGGGTTCCTTATCAAGTATTCCACTCATTTCATTGGGTAAAACTTGGGGCTCATTTCAACCTTAGCCGAAGGGCTGGCTCCTCATCACCTTTCTTGGGCTGACGAAGGCAGAGTAAAAAGGAGCCCCTTCAAAAACTTCGCCACTGAAAAGTCGAGGCAGCATACTAACATTCAGTACCAACAGGGCAGTTACTCGCAACCTTAACAATAAGACTGAACACATGTTGGGTGCTTACCAAGCATGGATTTACTATCCGCACTTCAGAGATGCAGAAACTGGGGAACAGACGAAGCAGCTTGCCCAAGTTCTACAGTGTAAATGCCCCACAGTGGTAAATGGTGGGGCAAGGATTTGAACCCAGGCAATCTCACTCTGCAGTCTGCACTTTTATGCATGACATCATACCACTGCAATGACTTAAATAACAGAATCCAGGAAAGAGCGTAAACATTTCCAGGGGTCCTTTCTGCTATCCACAGCACCTCTCTTCCAAGATCGGGGCATAGGAAAAACCAAATTAGTGGTCTATGATAATCTTGGATTCAGAATTCACCATTCTAGAAGAACAACTGCTTCAAAACTCACCTGCTGGCTGAATCCAGCAGTGTCATTGTAGCCCTCATTCTTTGTGTACATACATTTGGGTATCCGAATACCAGTTATTACTCCCACGTTGTAGCCACTCTTCCTTTGGCTGACAAATACTCCTTTGTCTCCATTCTCCTCTGTCCCCAGTGATCCATCCTTCATTGCTCTTCCATCTCCTTTTCCAGTGTTGACATTTCTACCTCTATATCCTAGGTAACCTCACCTGTGGTCAAGACTTTGCTTTCTACCTATGGGCTCCCAAATTTATATTTGAAATTTCTCTTCTAAACGTCAAAATCATAGTTCCAGCTGTTCCCCGGGACCGTTGGACATGTCCACTTGCATCTGCAACTCAACAGGCCCCCACAGGAACTCACTCCCTCCTCTCCACCCACGGCCCAACCTTGTTCCCAAACCTGATCTTCCTTTTATATCCTCACTTCCTGAAATGGCATCGCTGTTTGTCCAGTTAAACAAACCTGAACGCCTAGATCCATCCTGGACTCTTCCTTTACCTCTCACAATTTTCCTGTACTCCCTAACATACCCACACTCACTGGATCAGCAGATTCTTTGGATTTTTACCTTCTCAATGTCTCTGTAATCTGTTTCCTCCACCAAGATGAAAGCCTCCATCATCTCGCACTTGGATTACTACAAGGATCATTTAATTGACTCTCCTAGCTCCACTCTGTCCTCCAAGCCCTTGAGAGCGACCTTTCTAAAACATGAATCCAATCCCGCTCACTCCTGCTTACAAACCATTCAGAGCTCATTTTTGCCTACAGGGCACAGTCTGTCACATAGGGCCCTTCACGACCAGATTGGTGGCTACATTTCTAATCTCTTTCCTGTCTCCTCCATTTCTAGTCTCTTTCCTGTCTCCTTCTCACTCCTTCTCTGGCCATGTCTGTGTGAACTAAGACCCAGACCACTGGAGCTATCTGACACATAACCTCGCACCAAGCTGTGAGCTGTCGAAGGGGACCTTCGTCCTTCTCACTGATCTTTGGACATCTGAGTTCACTATACCTGTACTGTTGCCTCCAGACTTTTTAAAGAAAGGGGGTTCCAGGCATTTTAATACTTTACAATAACCTTTCATCCTTTCAACAACTCTACAAGGTTGCACAGTATTATTACCTCCATTTAACAGATGAAGAAGCACACAACAAGCAGTTTAGGAACCCGAAAGGTTACTGAAAAGGAACTAGTAAGTGAATGAGCTAAAATTTAAAGTCAGGTCAGGCTGATCCTAAAGCCTGTGCTTTAGCAGAGACCAACTTGGAAATTTTTGCTGCTTACAGCTATTAGCATCATTTCCCCAGCAAGGGGACGACCAGGAAGCAACATCCCTGCTTTCGGCTCTCATATGTGCAGCTCACAGGACCCTCAGACGTGCTCACTTTCTCAGACGAGGCAGGTACCATGCTTTCAGTCCAACTTTCAGTACATCCCAGCTTGAATGGAAAAGCGCGCACACTTTACCCTAACGCTAAACTTGTCACAGTCCCATTGGACCCCAAAATGAACCCCTTTGAGGAGGGAACATAAAACCTTAAGCAGTCTGTCTCCAAGGAAGGGGAAAACCTAGAAATGAGGAAAACCTAGAAATGAGCAGAACACTGCTTCTGATTTCACTGTCTAGACACAGAAGCTGGTCTGTCCTCTTAAGTCTGATTTTATTAAACACTTAACTATAGCCAAGGAGAAAATTGCTTCAATAATTACTTATCACGTAAAAAATATGTATCTTGTTCCCTGATTACTTTTATAATGTGGTCAAAAAAGCCCCAGTCTAAGAACCCCTGGATCAAGTGCCTGTTTTGTCTCTGCCAATAGCTGCCTGTATGGTCTTGAAGAAAAACATTTCCATTTTCTCACTTATTAAATCAAGGGATTCTAAGTAGTTGCTCTATAAGCAGTCCCTTTTATTCCTAATATTCAGACTGGTCTTACTTTTAGGGTGTTTTGTATTAGGCTAAGATAACCCTAAGGGAACCTACCCTATATGACCATCTTCACACTTTTTTTTACTTGTATATATTTAAGGTATACAACATAATGTTTTGATATACTATACACAGTGAAATCATTACTACAGTCAAGCAAATTAACACATCCATTATTTCACATAGTTACCCTTTTTTTTGGTGGCAATCATACCTGGTTTTTAAAATGGTAGTCAGAGATGATGGATTGAAAGTTAATTCCAAGACTATTTTAGGAAAAAGGACAGCAATGCATTCAAACACATGCTCAAATATTATTCATGCCATTCAAATGCAGTTCAGGCCAAACTACACAATAATATATTGAACGTCTGATATAACTCCATTGCACGTGAGCACTGTCTCACACTCATGCACGCACATGTGTGAAAATGGCTCTTGGCCTTGATCTATTGCAATGATTGTTAAAATACCATTAGGTGCAGAAAGCAATAAAAACATAAAAATTCAGGGTAATTATACAGCAAGTAGCGATAGAACTAAGCGACAAGAAAAGCACCCATTATGTGTTGTCATATCTGACACATGCACACAGTAGACAGTTGCTAGGTTCTCAGAAAGTTGTGTTTACACGAACTCAACTTCTCACACATGACAGCCACTCGGTGCCCTAGATAAGATCAAATGATACATCACACAGGTGCCCGGTAAATCCCGTTGAATGAAAATTCCATGAAAACACTATGAAAAGTAATGTTACACAAAAGTTAAGAGTTTTGCTAATACTCTTAAGGCTCATTTTCCATCCCAAAGATTAAAACATGAATTCTTGAAGGATTATTGCAGAGGTTCCTTTTCCATCTCTGCGGCGTTCACAGTCACGGAAAACACTCCCACCCAGATCTCCTAATAAAAACACGCCGGGAAAAGAATGTATATACCGACGTATTACTGATTAAACAGGAACTCAAGAAGGAACACGTTTAAAGCAAGGGAAACTTTGGTTTGGCACAACCCATTGGCTTCGCATGATAAAAACCAGACAGCTTTATACAGTATTAGTCTCATTTTAAACCGGTCTCTGGAGAAGCCCTGGAGAGGGGAGGGGAAGGGGGGTGTAGAGAGGTTCTGGACGAAGTGGGAGTCCGCAGCGGTGCGTGCAGCCAGCGGGGTCTGCAGAGAAAGGCGAGCCCGCGGCCCGGCCGAGACTGCGCGGCGGAGGCCGACTCACCTGCCCTCCTGGCGGCGGCGGGCGCGGCGGGCAGCAGGAGCAGCAGGGCCAGCGCGAGGCAGAGGCCGCAGCCGAGCCGGGGCGCGGGCATGGCGGGGCGCGCCGTGCTTGCAGGGGAAGTGCCCGGCGCCTGGCGGCCCGGGGTTCTCGCTCCGCGCTCCGCCGTGCCTTCCTTTTCCTTGATCAGGTGGTTTTATCGACTCTTCTACCTGACTCAGTCCTGACAGGAAGAGAGCCCGCGTTGCAGGGTGTGACTCACCTGTGAATAAGGAGGACCCAGCCCTCCGGGGGCAGACACACACACACACCGCGCTGCCCCGGCCCGCTCCCCCCGTGCCGCGACGAGGGCGCGCACCTGGCCCGGCCAAGGGCGTGGCGCGGAGGCCGGGCCGGGATCCTGCTCCTGGATTGCGCCACATCCCTCACATCCCTCCTTCTCTCCCGGGTGGTCCGGAGCAGAATCCATAGAGGGAGCTGCCAGCAGCCCGCTCCGTCCTCAAACTGCGAGGCCCAGTCTCAAGTACCCCAACTCACAAATAAGCCCTCATCAGCTCTGCTCTAAAAGACATCAAGGCAGAAAGTCAGTCCGAGAGTCTCGACAGGGCCCTCTCCACCCTCTGACTTAGGGTCAGCCTCTCTCTCAAATACAGCAACCCCATTCTTTCCCTCCCAATCTCCAGGCTGGACCAAGGGTTCCTCTCCTGGGTTCCCATCACTTCCTGACCTCCTGGGCTAGCAACTCCTTAAGTGACTTGTTGACGGTCCAGCCTCCCTATGAAGACCCGGTGTCCCTTTGTATTCCTAACAACTAGCACAGTTTCCAGCTTGCAACTGGTGGTCAATAAATATCTGGCTGAACTGGATAAGAAAGAGGATCCAGAATCCGTACTTTTTGTATGTTGGAGCCTACTTGTCATGACAGTCTCTGTGGGCCCGCTAGAAAATGCTTATTGACGCCAACTCTATCATCTGCTGTGCGAGGGAAAGTGAGTAATATCTAGAAAACTGCTGATCTTGGTACAACCTACATTGTCCCTACCCCTAAGGAGGCTGGTGGCAATAATTCAGAGAGGTGGCCGTCAAGAACGCTTTGTTTCCTGCTGAGAGATTTAAAAATTACCAGAGGTTTACCTACACACAATTTGTCCAAAACAACCACTCCTTCTTCCCATTAGCAAGACTCACAAAAGTCCCCGACAAAGAGCTGTTTGACTAAATGAATGACTGTTCTCTAGATTGTTCTATGGATGATAGCAACGTAAGATAACTAACAAACAATGTAAGACATACATAATGTCACAGGGTGTAAGAACTTGAGCTCATGCGTGTCATGGAGACCAGGGTGGGCTGACTGGGATGGCCGGAGGTGGCTTTGTACAGAACCGGGAGCACGAACCCGTTGTTAGGAAGAACTGGAATCGGAATGCAGTGCCCAGGAACCGCAGGGGCAAGACAGGTCACTGCGACCTAGCTAACACCTCCTCTAAAACATCCAGCAACAAACAATGAGGAAGAGAAGGAAACTCCCACTTCCTCATGCCAGGCTGGGTTCTCTCCTACTCTGCCTAGGATTCAAACAAATAGCATAAACACTCTCCTCCCTCAAAACTCAGAGTATCCAGTCACAGCTAACCTTTCAGTTCACAGAGACCAGGTTTTTAAATTTAGAATTTTCCCTCCCGGTATCTGGTGCCTTCTGGAGGCTGAGATCCTGTCCCTGAGGCCCATCTGTGTGTGCAATTCATCACAATCCTGCGGGAACAGGAACACTGTCCTACAAAATAAAGTCTTGGAGGTAAACTTCATTTAGTGCAGATAGCTATAGTTTATTATATCTCAAAAGTTGGAACAGGTATTTTCATTTTCTATCCCTTTTGGGCAGGGATAATATTATAATAATAGTGAGCACATATGTAATACTGTTTGTCCATCACTGTTGTAAATTCCTTATACATATTAACCTTTTGATCTTCAAGACAACCCTATGAATTAGGCATACCATTAATTTCCCCATTCTACAGATGAGAAAATGCAGGCTTGCAAAGGTCAAGTAACATGCTCAAAGTTACACTGTTAGTAAGTGGCTGTATAGAGCACCATTGACTTAAGTCACTCTGTCTTAGAGAAAGACTCCATCTTGCATTTTAAAAGATATCATGTCAAGGGGACCAGATGTTTACCTAATCAGTAGGGACTACACCCAACCAGACAAGGGTGTAACGAGACACACCCTTTACTATCAGTCCTAACCAGAGGACTCAAAAACAATAAGAAGAGCAGGATTTCACCAGTTTAACAACGCCATCTCAGTAGAGACCATCCTATTGTTATTTGTGATCAGCGCCCAGCATTTGCCCCTCGAAGGCTCTGTCCAAATCAAGGACTTTTCCTTGCAAGACATTGACGACTGTCTGGATCAGCCTAGGACACTCTCCTTGTCCACTTCACTCTTTGGACTGGTTTTCCATCCCTCCCCTTTTCTCCTGATGTTAAATGTTACTCTGTTTGATGCAAAAATTTTAATCTATAACGTTTATGTATTACTATTAAGTATACTATAGAATAGTATAGTATATAATACTATATATTATTTACAATATTAACTGACTTGAGCCTGTGTGCCGGTGGCTATGACTAGCAAGTGAATGTGTGGTGCAGAGGAGAATTGCCTCCTTGGGATCTCCCTGTAGCTCGTGGCTTTTATGAATAAATAAGCACCGATAACAGTCTGATCTTGTAGAAAGACACAAACATGCACGGGTCTGGTTATATCTGACCTTGCGCTGCTTCAGACAGTAGCAAAACCAAGATTCAAAACCAGGCAATCTGGTTCTATGATCCCTAAATTCTTTGTGAGGTCAGATGAAAAAGCATCATGAAAAAAGACAAACTCACAATACTAAATTAATTCAACGTGAATTCAAAGGGTATTTGTTACAACTCAGCCAGATTGTAGACTATTGGCCTACGTTGATAAAGCCAAGTCACCAAGGACTCTGAACAAATATTTCTGATTTTTCTAAGATGTTAGCTCTAAAAGGATCCCCAGAGGGCACCTAGACCAGGGGGCAGCAAATGGACAACAGGTTTCTGGGCACTAGACCAACCAGCAGCCACTTTTATGTGAATAGTACAGGATTTTAAACATTTCTTAAAAACGTAAATGCCTTAAGGCAGGCACTCTCCAACTTTTCTCAGTTCCCTCTTCTTTGCATTGCCTTGTTCTGGGATTTTTCCACATATTTAAAAAACCCCGTCTGGCTCAGGCTCGAGACCCCTGCTCTGGCTCCATCCCTTACCTTGCTCAGGGATAATATCGACCCCCTTTTACCAATTCTGGGATTCTTCTCTAGTACATTGCTGGGCTTAAGAGTGCTCTCGTGGTCAGAGCTCTGGAGCAGACTTCCAGGGCCAAATCTTGGCTTCACCATTCATCAAAGCAGATTACTTAGTTTTCTCTGATCCTCAATTTCTTTATCTGTAAAAAATGGGGGTAATAATAGAATACTTACCTAGTAGGGCTGTTGGGAAAATTAAATGAATTAATGACCTGTCTAATGCTCAGAACAGCACCAGGTACATAATATGCACTGTACAAGTGTAGCTATAACAATAATTATTATTATTGCAGTTATTATTATTGTCACTGACTAAGCAGCAGTTTTTCCTTGTTATAATTATTATTAATAACTAAAAGATGGAATTGTTCCCTTCCACCCTTTCACTAATTTATTATTGAATCATAATTGTAACCTCCTGTGGAACTGTTGGCCAAAGCCAGCTTGACATCCAGATTACCGACATTTACCTAGAAGTCGTTAATTCATTTCCTGCATATCTGAAAATTTCTTTCACATACACATTTTTTTGCCTAATGTTTCAAAATTTTTGCATTGAAAATTCCACTTTAAGGCACGTTGGGATCTTCTAGTTCAGGGAAAAGGTAAGAAGGATTCAAATATATTTTTAGGATTACCTTTAATTAGCACATGCTTTTTAAAAGAACAAGAAAAATATATTTGCTTTTTCGAATGTCCCAAATAAATATATTTTTTCAAATCCAGACAAGTCAACTCGATACTACTTAGCAATAAAAAAGGAATAAACATACACAACATGAATGAACCCCAAAGCATAGCGATAAGTGAAAACAGCCAGACACAAAAGATCAGATTCTATGTGATTGCATTTATATGAAATTCTAGAAAGGTGAAACTATAAGGCAAAAAAAGCAGATCGGTGGTTGCCAGGGCTAGGGACTGACTGCAATGAGGCATGAGGGTACTTTCGAGGGATGAAAGAAATACTCTGGCTGGGTGCAGTGGCTCAGATCTGTAATCTCAGCACTTTGAGGGGGTTGAAGCAGGAGGATTGCTGGAGGCCAGGAGTTTGAAAACAGCCTGAGCAACATAGAAAAACCCCATCTCTACAAAAAACAAGAAAAATTAGCTGGGTATGGTGGTGCACACCTTTAGTCCAGGTATTTGAGAGGCTAAGGCAGGAGGATCACTTGAGCCCAGGAGTTTGAGGTTGCAGTGAGCTATGATGACGCCACTGCACACTAGCCTGGGCAACAGAGTGAGACTCTGATTCTAAAAAAAAAAAAGAAAGAAAGAAAAAAAGGAAAAAAGAAGTATTCTAAAATATGATCGTGGCCAAAAGTAATCAAATTGTATATTTAAAATCGGTAAGTTTGATTGTATATAAACCTCAATAAAATGATATAAAAAAGAGAATATCTCAAAATTATCAAACCTATTTGATAATTATGATACTTCAATTCAAATGTGCAAACTTAAAACCACCACTGGAAACATGCCAGTGTCTACATGAGCTGTGACAGAACCACAAAGCCCCAGCTCGGAGTCCAGCCCTGACATCTCTGCAGGTTCTAATGAGCTCTAGGCTGCCATGTCAGGCCTCCAGGCAGAGACACCACCCACGAATTGCAAGAGGACCCCTCTTTTGGAAACCAGTCTGTTTTGGCAATTTGCAAAAAATAAGAGACACCTTTTCGAAATGTTTGCTTAGGGGCACAAATTTCAAGCTCATCTCGGATTTTTGTTCTAAAAAGTCAGCACTTATATTTTCATCTGGTCCTCCTGGAAGTTGTCACATTCATCGAGCGTGTAAGCCCTGGTGCCAGTGGGGATAATATGCTACACAGAGGTTCTCCAGCCACAGTGCTGGAAAGGTACCAGGGCATTCCCACGGGGTGTGGCCAGGAAGGCGGATGCCCTGGAAGTCCCCTTTCTTCGTTATTGCATTTGCAGCTCACTTGTTACCTAGGGGACTTTTCTTTTTACAATGCCGTGTAAATCATTTCACACAATGGTCATCTCTCCACCCCAACCCTCCAAATAGAACTACAAGTAACATGTTGATCTTTGCCTCGAATTCCATCCTTACCTTAGTTAACTTTCAGAAGGAATGTTCGGCATGTCACCCGCTTTCCAACTCACTTATGATAAAACTGAAGCACTGGCTGTTAACATGCCAGCAATAGACAGGGCTGCGGGTCCCAATTCCCTGCCCTTTCAAAAATCTCCCCAGAGAGCTGTAAGTATGTCAGCATTCACATTAAAAATTTAAATGTAAAATACGGCAATCGGGGAAAAAAAAATTTTAACTTCTCTTTGTTCTTAATTAGTAAAGGAAAATGTCCATAAATGGAAACAGTTCAGTGTTTCCTGGATCGTCTGGGTAAATGCTCTAAGGCTGGCTGGACTCCAGAAAACAATGTTCTCTGAAGCAAAACCCTGGCTGAAGTGGCAAGCTTGCATTTTATGCAGAAATGTATATGGCGGGCCCACAGCTAGTTTGCAGGGAGAGGTAGAGGCCAGACCAGAACTAAAGTAATGCCTCTATTTATTAAGGGGAGATGGTCTTTTTTCTACGTGGGAAATCAAAACACAAAGAAGAACTTCATTTGCATCTCGTTGGGTATAGCTATTAAAGACAGAAATATTCAAACCAAGGATTTGTTTAACAATACAAAGATTAGGGAGGAGCAAGGAAAAGGGGGACACATGCTTAGAAAAAGCAAAATAGACATAGAAAAAACAAAACACAGGACAAAAGATTGTGAGAGAGGAACATTGGGTAGATTTCAAGGGTGTGTCCGCTGTTGTATTCCCTTAGACTGAAATTTGTTTGTTCACTCCTCTGTGAAATGTTGATTAGTAAATGAAACACTGCCCACGGTTCCTCAGTCGCTCTTGTGCTTGCACCATAGATATTCAGATATGAATGAGAAAGGCAAAGGAGCTCACTGCGGTGACAATTCTTCTCTGGATTGCAATGGTTGGGGTCAGGGCTGTATCACCTGCCGGCTCTACAAGATAAGCTAGACATGACAGGTGGCCATCCTTGGATCAGAGAGCCCACGCTTCTCTTTGCAAAGAAGAAATGAGTCCAGGAAATAATGTTTCCAAAGGTCCTTCTAAATTTATTAAATTTAAATCTGAATCTTTTCCACCTTCAGTAATTTAAATTGTAAAGTCTGAAAAACTATATAGCATTTAGAGTCCAATCCTCTGCCTTTAGATAGGAAACTTTGGACATATTTTAAATGTCTAATAATAATTTTGACCATTGCAATACTGACAGCCAAGCCGCAGCGACTATTCTGCACCTGCCCAGCTCAGTGCTGAGAGCCCGTACAGGAATTCTGAAGTTCATTTTCACCACCGCCCCATGAAGCAGGTGTTATTATTATTCTCGTTTAGAGGTTATCCAGGCTCCCTCACAAATCCATGCCAATACCTCTCTCTAGAGTTATTATTCGACTACAATATAAACACAAATTAAGCCTCTCACTGAATAAACACACCCTTCTCCAAATAAAAAAAAAATTGAGTTGGCTCTTCAAATAAAACATGAAATGCCTAGTCCTCATAACATATTCCCCATTCTGCAGTGACCCCTCTCCAGCAGACAGGCAATCGACAAGGTTTGGCTGTTAGAGAGTCATTTCCTTTCCATATTACCTTTTGTTATTTTTCAGGCACGATGACTTCGGATTCTTATGCAACATCCTCTTACATCATCCAGTTGGCTCTTGCGTGGTTTTCTGGTGGTTTTGATACCTTAATCCAGATATAAGAGCACTTTATTAAGTAACTCAATTCTTGATCTCCTTAGAATAATTAGAAGTTATTTTCGACATAGAAGAAAGAGTCGAGGAGTCTGAAAGAGCTGCAGAATTTCGTAGCTATATCCCTCAATTCAGCTTTTCCAGGGGCTGCTTACACAAAAATCCCCAGACATTCCTGGGTGGTTCTTTTGCAGGCAGCCTGCAGATTGGATCTGACTTCGGTTTTTCGACTACACTGCAATTACGGAGAGAACTGCAAATAATCACAGAAAAATCTAGAGACCCTCCTCACTAACCTAAAAATTTCTCAGAGCTTCAGTATGTTTATTTAGATTAAGTAAGAGAATTAATTTAGCAATTCAGACAACTTAAACCAAAATGACACATCTGCCTCAACCCTCTAGCTATTTTGGGTGAATATATTTTAGGCCTGAATTATCTGGACAAGCATTTCAATGCTCTGCTTTTTATTGTATGAATACACAGCAAAACGAGGCTTAATTGCCATCGCTTCAGCAAAGCTACTAGTGCTGCTGTTATTTTCTTGTCTCAGGGTCTTCTATTAACACAACCCTTGGAATTAACTTAGAAAATTTCAGCTAAAGCAGAATGTGGCTATTTGGTTCAGCAGCAGAATTGTTTACATGGAATTGAATAAATCTTATGTGCCTCAAGTAATACAAAATGAATTACACCTCTGCTAAAAATTCTACGTACACTTGGTTATATATTACTTGAGCTTTAGTTAGAAAATCTCCTTTTGAGTAAGATTTGGGGGATTTGTTTAGTTGATCCGGCTTTTAGCTTTTAATCTTGCATTTTATTTTCTTTAAAAAAAAAGAGGGCGATTCTAAGTCGTCTGATCCTCCAAGGCCTGACATAAAACTCATCTTAGAAGAAATTGTCCCAATATCATCTGTGTTCTAACCTTTCCTGTCGGAATCTTCAGAAGAACTCTTATTAACTTGATAAATAAATTTATTTTAATAAAAAGTAATTTAACGAGCTTCCTTTCAGAACCAAATCTTGCCTATCCAGTCAACCATACTGTCGATTTTTCCTCTGGGCCACAGACAGAGCCGAAAGAGTGATCACATGTAAGATGCCATGGTGACTCAGACCAATGTCCCCTTACACAGAACCAGGCTGCATCTGACAGAAGCACTGGAGGATGTTTAGGGAGTGGGCTGCTTCCATGACACTAACCTCAAATGTTTAGGAAAACAGTCTAAAATATCCTGGTATCTCCTAATTAACATGCTGTGGATTTATCCATAAATTTAACCAACTCTTTTAAATATCTATATTTTCTAGAACTTTTTGGTCTGATGCATAAAATAGACTTTCTTTTGTTATTTTACAAGGACCTCATCATTGTCACAGGTTCTAGTACTTTAGGATTCGCTAATCCATTTTCCCAATTCTGTGTGAGTTTATAAACTTTATGGCCCTTTGCCTTTCTTGCTGAGAAATCCCATTTTTAGACACTTCTAATTGCCTGTCTTGGGGATGATATTTGTCACTCTTCTTAGGAAGTTTCTAAACTTTCCCACATCTTGACAAAGAGAGACCAGATTGCAAATGCTTCCTACATTTCGACGAACCACGGCTTGTATACTGGCAGCTTATACAATGTTTTCTGATGGGAAGCTCCAGGCAGATGACTAGCAGAAGGTGCTAGCGGAGGAGGGCTCAGGGGGCAATGTTGGCAAGCACTAAAAGCAGAACAGAGCTTCCCTTGCCAAGCCGTGCACCCTGGCACAGGCTGCACGCATCTAGAGGAAAGACAATCTTTCCCTAATTGGGCTGCCAAAAGAGTCTCCTTTTTGCCGTCCTTCACCGGCACATTTTCCGATTTGCAGAGAAGTGTCTGCTGAGCTGGCCTTGGCCCTGCCTCCGCTGCCATCAACAGCAAACAGGAACCAAAGGGTCAGTCTACAAGACTTCTTGATTTCGTCTTTGACATAAAGCTGAGAATTCAGATCCCATCATCCAATAATTTTAAATTGAATTATTTTTTCCTAAATACCAGTTTTGATCGAATTTCACATTCCATCTTTCTGCTTGCTTCAATTCACATGAGCTTTTCCAAAAAGTTTCTTTTCTTTGCATTGATTTGATATTCAGCACCAACTTCAGTGAGGTAGCATCTGGAAGATTAAACCATGTGTTACATGTTCCAGGTAATTTATAATCATTTTAAAAAACTTTGTTTACCATACCAATTTTGGGGGGATAGCTTTTCCAGCACATCACCCCATCCAAAAACCTGCCCATTCTTCTCTCCAAGCAGTTCCACATGTATAACAAAATATACCTCTGGTTCTAGAGTATCTAAAATTTTAAAATAATTTCTGGCATGGAAGTCTAGTAACTTTTTTGAACGTTCGGACTACTATCGTTTTAACTTATCTTTAAACTTATTTATGCTCCCAAAGAGCCATTCTAGTGTGATCAGATGTTCTTTTCCAAGAAACCATCCTTCCTTTGCCAGAGTAAGTGGCTTGCCTACCTTTACCAAAGATTCTATCAGCCTAACTCCCTATCTATACTCTCGCAGGCGACAGTATCCAGTGGAAAATTCTAAGAGATGGAAATGTTCTATATTTGTACTTCCTAATAGGATAGCCACTAGCTACATGTGTAATACACTTGAAGAGATAATTTTTTTTTTTTTTCCGAGACTGAATCTCACTCTTTTGCCCGGGCTAGAGTGAGTGCCATGGCATCAGCCTAGCTCACAGCAACCTCAAACTCCTGGGCTCAAGCGATCCTCCTGCCTCTGCCTCCCCAGTAGCTGGGACTACAGGCATGTGCCACCATGCCTGGCTAATTTTTTCTATATATTTTTAGTTGTCCAATTAATTTCTTTCTATTTTTAGTAAAGACGGGGTCTCGCTCTTGCTCAGGCTGGTCTCGAACTCCTGAGCTCAAATGATCCGCCCGCCTCGGCCTCCCAGAGAGCTAGGATTACAGGCGTGAGCCACCGTGCCCGGCCGATAATTTTTAATTAATTAAATTAAATTTTAATTTTAATAGCCACTTGGGGCTAGTGACTACCATATTAGACAGTACAGGTCCAAGGCCTTCTTGGGAACACTTTTCATCAATGGACATCACACTAAGTGCCTTCTTCTCTGTGACTGCCTATAACAAAATGTTGTATCTTATGGTCAGCAGTCCCATAATTTCACCCTCAGGTTCTTGCAAAATTAGTGAGTAGATAGAATCACTTCTGATGGGAAAAATCTTTTTTGAAAGTAGATACATAATAATTTATTATTTGATTATGACTCAGAAGAAATTTTATCTTATATGTTACCTAACTTTTCTGACCCTGAATTTCTATTGGCAAATATAACTTTTATATTAATAAGCCCCTGTAAACTAGATGCTTGGAACTTGGGGGTAAGTCCCCTACTCTGATTTTTAGTTCTACCTTCTCAAGACTAACACTTGGAAAGTCACACATATTTTTCTTTCCACAATTGTAAATTAAGGTATTCACATTGCTATATTTGAAGGCTATTCTGTGAGAACTGAAATGGCTAGTGTTTGTAAAATACATATATCAGAAAAATGTGTTTAGAATTGCTTTCTAGGACACTTTTGAAAACTTACTCAGGTGTTGTAATCATCTACAAATGGAATTTACCTACAAAAACAGTTATTGCAATCACAGGTTTCAAATGTTATCTTTTTAAGGAAAATAATATGACATAAGAAAGAAGAAAGAAGTGCTTATAACCTGTCTTTTTTGGTGACTTTCACCTAAATTCTTTATATTAAAAGTCTGACAAATTTATTTTACTGAGATAATTTGATAAAGAATCATTTATCTCAATAAAATATTTTGCTGTGTTCATTCTTTCATTTATGTGTTCGATTAACCTTTTCGATTATCTGCTATGACCAGGCTGGCATTGTGGTAGACATTTGGTAATTAACACTTCTCCACTCCACAATCTATGGAAAAGGATGATAAAGACATGTGCTGTAGAAACACACTTTCTAGGCATGAAGGGAAACAAAGGAAAAGACATTATTATGAGGTACAGTTTCAGAATTTGTCCTGATAAAATAAGTTGCGTTGAAAGAGAACAATGAATGCATGACTTCAATCTGTCTACTAAACGGCGACTCAACTGTTAGTTAAGACTAGAAATTGGCTTGATGAACAGCAAGGGACCAGTAAATGCTGCAGTCCATGGTATTGCTGGGGACAGATGGCTTGTCAGACAGTCTGCAGGCTGGTGACATCTCCAGTGGTTCCCATCCTTCTCAGAATAAAACCCAAAGTCCTTCTGTGGCCTCTGAGGTTGTATGTGACATGTCCTGTCCCACCTGTCCAACCCGCCCTCTGCAGCTCTCAGTCTCATTCATTGTGCTCCAGCCACTTTGGTCCCTCTGCTGTTTCTCAGACAAGGAGACATGCTCCACCTCAAAGCTCTTCCCCACCTGAGGACGGCTGTGATCAGACGCCTGCTCCCACCCTTGCCCGGTCACTCTCTATTCCTTTCCTTTGCTTTGGGTTTTTTCTCATTACTCATCACCATCCATCAGAAGATTCATGTATTCATTATCTGTCTCCCACTTCATGATAGCAGGGACCTTGTAGGAGCAAGGCATAAAACATGGGCCCTCTAAATAGGCCCTCAGTAATATCTTTTTGAATGAGTGAATGATATATGTTTCATACTTATTTTACAAAGCTGGAATCACTCACCTCTCCATATCTCAGTTTGAACATTAATATAATGAGGGCAATTATATCTTATTAAATTGCCCCCTAAGAATGTTAGGAAGATAATTGATAATATACAGATTTGACCTAGTTGGAGGACAAAGAATTCTAAAACTCGAGTTCTCTTATTTTATTAAAATAACTTTAAAATTATATATTCATACAACTAAAATGAATATAAAAGAAGGGCAAATAGCTACAATCAGAATGGTGTAAGAAACAGGAAACCTCAGAAGGAGATGATGCTTATGAAAAACGCTTTCTATATCTCAGCTTGAAGATTAAGAAGAGACCTGCATGGAAGACCAAGGCTGTTAATGCGAGACAAGGAGAAAGTTCAAATCCTTAGTGTTGCTTTCCATCTATCTCCTTGGTCTCATCACTGAGCAAGTATCCTCCAACCAGGATAGTCCACAGTTCCACAGATTAAAGGTTATTTAATCAAACTTTCCGCTACAGTTTGAACGTTTGTCCCCTCCAAAGCTCATGTTGAAACTTAATTGCCATTGTGAAACAGTCTTAAAATCTAAACCTGTAAGAGGTTCTAGGCATTAACCTGCCCTCCTGGGTGGGTTTAATACCTTTGGAAAAAGGGCTTCTGGCCGTGGGTTCTCTTTCTTCACTCTTCTGCTCTTCTGCCAGTTGAGGAACAGTGTTCCTCCTTTCCAGAGGACACAGCATTCAAAGTGCCATCTTACAAGTGGAGATTCAACCCTCACCAGACACCAAACGAGCCAGCGCCTTGATCTGGGACATCCCAGCCTCCAGAACTGTGAGAAGTAAATTTCTGTTCTTCATAAATTACCCAGTCTCAGGAAATCTTTTATAGTTGCACAAAACAAACTAAGACACCTCTGTCCCATGGATGACCCACACTCACCAATCTAGGCAATTAAAAAGAGTCATAGTTGTTTTTATTCCCTATTTTTCACATTTACTTTTAATGATGGGCAGGAAATTTTATGGTGGCAGGTGTTAACTCATTTCAGTGTTTGCAAACTTTGACAGCCATGAACTTATTTTTAAATTTTCCATCAGCTAGGATACATCTGTCTGCAAGTAACAGAAATCTCAACTCAAAGTGGTTTTTACAATAAGCACATCTATAGACTTACATATGGAAAATGCAGGGGTTGGGTGGGGGAAATAGTTTTAAGTTATCCTGTAGTCCAGTGATATCATCAAGGATCCAAATTCTATCTTTCTCTTCCATCACCCAGAGCTCACATCATCTGCAGGCTTGGTCCCCTCATAGTTGTAGACCGGTTGCCAGCAGCAATCAAGCTTATATGCTTCCTTACTCGTGTAGGTAGAAGAGATCAGACCCTTCTCCTCCAAACTCCAAACAAAAACCTTTTCCCTTCCTGATTGGGCCCATCATATGCCTATTCTGAACCTGTACATCACCAGAAAATCACTTGTGCTGACTGGTTTAACTGGGTCCCCTGATCACTGGCAAAAGGGATGAGATAGTTATGACTGGCTTAGGCCAAGGGTCAGGAAACCATGGCTGCAGGCCAAATTCTGCTTGCCGCTGTTTTCAGGAAGTTTTATTAAAACACTGTCATTGGTGGCTCACGCCTGTAATCCTAGCACTCTGGGAGGCCGAGGCATCGTTTGAGCTCAGGAGTTCGAGACCAGTCTGAGCAAGAGCGAGACACCGTCTCTACTAAAAAAAAATAGAAAGAAATTATCTGGACAATTAAAATATATATATAAAAAAAATTAGCCGGGCATGGTGGCATGCCTGTAGTCCCAGCTACTCGGGAGGTTGAGGCAGAAGGATCGCTCGAGCCCAGGAGTTTGAGGTTGCTGTGAGCTAGGCTGATGCCACGGCACTCACTCTAGCCAGGGCAACAGAGTGAGACTCTGTCTCAAAAAAAAAAAAAAAAAAAAAACACAGTCATGTTCTTTCTCTATATATTGTCTATGGTGACTACTTTTGTGCTAGAATGGCAGAGTTCAATAGTTGCAAGAAGGACCATAAAAACCCAGAAACTTCCAATGTTTACTATCTGACCCTTGACAGAAAAAATTTACCAACTCCTGGCTCAGGTTAACATGCGGCCACTTTAGAGCTGTGTGTAATCCCTAAACTTTGAGAATGCCACACAAAGAAGGAGCGTTTGGACTCAACGTGGATCTCCTCACATGTGAACCTAAGGTTTTATTTCCTCTTGCTCTTTCCTAAGCAGAGCTGAAAAAGAAATGAACACACCAACGCCAGAAGGAAAGCCTATATTTTTGAAGTCTATTGATTCATCCTCAGTTTGCTCTTCCAGATTGATTGGTATCAGCTCCTCACATTGATCTGTGTTCCAACCTTGGCTGTATGTCATTTTGCTGAATTATCTTGAAGTTATTTGTTAATTCCATGGAACTAGACTACCCAAACTGGCTGCCAGATCTTCGACCCACCAACAGTGTTAGATGGAATTCCTCAGAGTCCTGCTGCAGGCATGGAAGAAATATCCCAAAAACTAGGACTCTGCTTTGCAAGCCTGGTCACAGACAGAACAGCTCCTGTCATGGTCACCTCATGATTTTCCAGGTAAGTGATTTCCTGCTCAAACAGCAATCTGACATTTCTTTTTAAAATAGCTTTTGTTGTCTATTTTTATTTTAACAGAAACAATTCATGTCCATTGTAGAAACATTAGAAACACAGATAACCAAAGGGAGAAGAAAAAGAAAAATTTTCACCATCCCACACTTCCAGGGAATTTTTAAAGCAAACAGCATGTGCTGGAAGTGCAGTCTTCCCTCTAAGTGGTCTGAACTAGCTTTGACTTTTCCAACAGGAAATCATGATGGAATATTTTATTTTTTTAGCCTCCTATACTTATGAAGTTACTGAATGGGTCTATTCTTTGACTAGCCTTCCTTGGGGTCTTTATTAAATTGTGAACTTTCTATTTAAGGACATTTACAGAAAAGGGCAGAGTTTCAGAAGCTGCTGTTTCAAATAACATAATCTTATGCACATCTTTTAGAGTCTTAGGTACATCTTTTGCAAACATGAAAGAGAACCTATTTTGCTTCGTTTGGACTGGTATACACAATTCCATCTTATTTTGTAAATAAAAGGGAGCCAACCTTTCTGAAATATAGGGCTGGGAAAGTATGCTCAGCTTCTAAATCCTCACTTAGGCACATCTGTGGGGTTACTAATGCTCATTACAGAAACCACTTGAAAAAGCCCCAAGGTTGGGTTGTTTCCAAGACTTCAGATGGGTACGATGTTAGGTTTAGGGCTAGAATTGACTCTAGGTTGGGATTCAGGATGGCTCCGAGCCGTGCGGGGATCTGAGCGTAGGGTGCAAGCCAGCACTATAATTAGAAGCCAGGCATTACTTGAGAGAGGGTGCTCACGGCACCCACCCCGGCCTCCATATTTCTCTATGGAGTCTACACATACAGCCAACACCATGGGCCATGATAAACTTGACCATTGATAGCCTAAGGATAATTCCTATGAAGAATACGAGCCCCTGAATGCCTGGAGGAGAAAGAGTGAATGGGGGAAGGAAGTACACAAATGATAGAGGTTAAAAGCACATTGGCTCTGGGGCCCAGATGGTCTGAATTTGAATCCCAGCTCCACCCTTACAGGCACGGTGATTTGGGGCAAGGTGTTTAGCTGCTCTAGGTCTCATTTTCTTTATGAATAAAATAATGCTAATAATAGTACCCACCTACTTCACAGTGTGGGTTGCTGTGAAGGCAAAAGGCAACAAATGGGCTACAAACTTAGCACAATATACTATGTTCGCTCTTATCTTTAGGAGGGGAAGGGGTCCAGAAGGGGGAAGCCGGGAGCATTGAAACAGACTTCTCTCCCAGGTATCACCTGCCTGCGTAGCCCGTATGTACGGGGTTCCCGCCATCCAGAATGCCACTTCATGATCAGACTGTCTGCATCAGAATGACTCCGTGAGAGCAGGGGAGGAGGTTATCTTTCAGTAAGGTAATGTTTTTTCTTAAGTAGATTTTATTTTATTTTTGGAACAGCTATAGATTTACATAAAATTGAGAATATAATACAGAGAATTCCCATATCTACCACACTCAGTTTCCCCTATTTTTAGCATCTTACGTTAGAAGGTAAGTTACCATTAATAAACCAATATTGGTACATTATTAACTAAAGTGAATACTCTATTCAGATTTTTTCACTTTTTTGGCCTAATGTCCTTTTCCGTTCCAGGATTCCATCAAGGACACCATATTATGTTTGCTCTCATGTTTCCTTGGGCTCCTCTGGGCTGTTACAGTTTCTTAGAATGTCCATGTTTTTAATGACCTTGATAGTTTTGAGGAGCAGCAGGCAGGAGTTTTGCAGAATGGACCTCCATTGGGATTTATCTGATGTTTTTCTCGTCATTAGACTGGGGTTTTGGGTTTTGGGGGAGAAGAATCACAAAGGTAAGTGTCATTTTCCTTTCCTGTATCAAGAGTACACGCTATTGGCATGGCTTATCACTCCCACACCTGAGTTTCTCTGCTATAACGTTACTCCTTGCCTTCCATACCGCACTCTTTGGAAGGAAGTCACCATGAGCTACCTATGCTAAGGAGTGGGAATTACTCTGCACCTCCTTGAGGGCAGAATGTCTACATAATTATCTGGAATTCTTCTGTTTGAGAGATTTGTCATTTCTCCTCGAGCAATTTTTCTAGTCTAGTCTTTGCCTGAATGAATTATTTTATTTTTCCTGAACACCGCTGAAAAATAATCTAAAGCTAACTTCCCTCACATTGATGGAATTTTCTGCAACTAGATATTGATATTTGGAGTGTTATTAACCTGAGCTTGGGGGAAATAGGACAAAACCAAGATTTCTAAAATCTGACTTAATCTTCTAGTTGAACGTCACAATTGGCAGATCCAGAATTAGTAATTCCTTGCTAACCCTACACGGAAAGGCCTGAAAAGGAATAAGGAATTAAAAATAAAATGAATGGGATGGTGAAAACCAATATAAATAAATTGCTGTGAGCCAAATGGAAAAGCATCCTTTGGCATGTTTAAACGGGTTACCTCGGCATGCCCCAAAAATGAGCTTTCAGTGTTCCCGGGCTCGCCATGGGCCTAGATCCCACCCCTCAAAAAGGAGGCTATCTCCATGCCTCTCCTAAAAAACACATATTTAGATTGATCTAGCATTCATATACTTTTAAAAATCACACACACACACCCAAACAATTCGAGAATGAAAGCCATGTCTTAGAATTAGAATAACTAGAATAAATTTACTGGGTAGCTGAAAATCCACTTGAACTTTTCCTTGGAGACATTCCCTGTAAAACTAAAAAGTGTATGTTTGGAGCTGTTCATTTGAAAGAAAATGGGAGAAGATTATTGCTGGATTAGCCTGTAAGGTTTCTACGTCTGTTCGTTCAGATCAGACTTTAGCCACCACTGTCTTCATTCTACCAGGATATTTTTTTCTCTGAAAGCAATTCATAATTTGCTTCTAAAGCATGGACTTAGAGAAATAGACTGATGTTTGTACATTTCTCCAAAGTTTACCTCCAGACAGAAAGACTTCTAATGGGCCCGGCGTGTTCCTCACACTCCTGCTTGGGCCGGGCACAGCCCAGTGGCAGCATTCCATGGCGCTGACACATCTCCTTGGAAACCCACCCATTGCATGGTATATAGCAACCTGCATTCCCCGCTGGTGGAGGCCCTGGTGCCTGTCTTATCCTGTTCTGCTGTGCTTTCTCACACACCTGAGGACGGGCCTTCATTTTGATCTATTAATATTATCTTGGGCCTTTAAAATGAGCAGAAGGAAAAAAAGCCCTTGAACAGCTCCAGTGTAATTGTGGTGAAGATTCTTAAAAAGAGTGCCATGGTGTCAGCCTAGCTCACAGCAACCTCAAACTCCTGGGCTCGAGCAATCCTCCTGCCTCAGCCTCCTGAGTAGCTGGAACTACAGGCGTATGCCACCATGCCTGGCTAATTTTTTTCCATTTTTAGTAGAGATGGGGTCTCACTCTTGCTCAGGCTGGTCTTGAACTCCTGACCTCAAGTGATCCTCCCGCCTCGGCCTCCCAGAGTGCTAGGATTACAGGCGTGAGCCACTGCGCCCAGCCTTGCCTTGATTAAATAGAAGAAGATTTTGGGGTTGCATTTGGTTTCTGGTCAACAAAACCCCTGCAAACAGTTTTTGTAAAATATGGCACTTCACTTTCCAGATTTGGTACGTTCCCACCTTCACTTAACAAATTAGGTATCCTCACTGCATCACCCGTATTATCTGAAGCATGATGATTATCATCTTTCTGGAAGATTTTGGATCTTGTTCATTCTTAACCATTATTTTTATTTAGCACTATAGTTACTATGGATAGCAAAGGTCAAATTTTTGCTTACCCTTCGACCTTACTTGGAAATTTTGGGTAGTTCTTTGTCTTCTCTTTTGAAATGAGATTATTGATATGAGCTTATATTCTTGAGATATTTTCCTTTTTGATGAACTCAATTGCTGGGGGAAAAAAATCCAGCCAAATTAAGTAAGGTTTTGATTAAGGTTTTATGGGTATGTGGTTTTCAAATTCTTTGCCTGGAGAGATACACTTAAAAGAATGCCAGTTTGCAGAATGCACATGGCAACTACAAGAGGAAATACAGTAATCTGATATTTGGTTAGAGTAACTCAAACATCCCTGCTTAAACTACTGGGCTTACAGAGATTACTCACGTCTACTTCATCAACCCCAAGTATGTACGCTAGGATTCATTTGGACTCAGACCCATCCTTTTGCATCAAGGAGTCTCATCAGGTGTCCGTCATGTGTCCGTGTGCAGGAAGCAAAGAGCTGGGACCTCTATGAGTCACGGTGGATCATTCATGGCCTATGGGCTACCAGTGAACAAAGATGTCATTAGGAATTAAAAATAAAATGTTTCTCATTAGAGAAATAAAACTTCAGACAATTTACTGAAGTGATTTCAACTGAGAGGGGATTGCAAGAGAAAGAAAAGTGTGACTATTCAACCAGATACATTGTTTATTAAAACACACCTGACCTCAGCTGCTCACTTCCTCGATCACTTCTAGATGGCGCCATTCCAAGTAGCCGTATCTCTTCCGTAACCTCAGTTTCAAGCACCCAATCTCGCAACACCACCTCTGAGTTTTGAAGCTCAGTGTCTCTAGTGCTCAGACTTCAATAGTATCTCAGCCCACGGGGGCTGCAGTCCACTGAACCTGCCAGCTTTGCACGTCTCTCACCCTCTCTTGTCAATCCCTGGTCCATCAGCAGAATCCATCCTTCGCACGTACCCTCGACTCACTGCCTCCCTTTGGATCCATGTTCGTGAACGGCAAGGGGGTCTTCATGCCACCTGGCAGTCAGACTCCATCTCCCCAGTCCACTGCCTCTCCTGTGCTCCTCGAAGACTGTTTCATACTCTCCCTCTGTCTTCACACCGTCCACACCTCCTCCCGCATGTCACCCTCTGCTGATGGCCTATTTCCCAAGACACTGAGAAAATGGAAGCACTCGGAAGAGAAGCTCTACCACTCACACCTGCCGCCGCATCCGGCAATCTGCCTCACCTCAGCTTTCCCCACGCACTCCATCTAAGGCCAACAGAAGGGCTCATCCCCTACCCTAGGCAAGGACAGCACTCAGGGATTCTCCACCCACATCATTCATTTTTCTGGATAGTTTCTGTTTGCCTACAAACAGACCGTTATTTTCCCATCTTAAAAAAACAAAACAACTCCCTTGAACCCTAATGTTACCCTTCAGCTTCTGCCCTGTTTTTCTGTTCCCCTTTAGAACGATACAAAAGAGTTGTCCATGCTTGCTCTCCCCGGTTTCTTTCCTCCTAGTCTCTTTTGAAACAGCTGCAATTAGTTTCAAGAACCTTCTGCAACCACTGCAATTAGGGGTGGACCTAATTAGACATCCATGTGGTTCCTGTCTTCACTCAAACACCATTTCCTTAGTGAGGCTTTCTCTACCATCTTGTATAAATTTGCAAACTCACTCCAATCCCAAACACTTTCCCTTGCCCTTCCCTGATTTCTTTTTCTTTTTTTTGGTACAGAGTCTCACTCTGTCACCCTGGATAAAGTTTGGTGGCGTCGTCATAGCCCACTGTAGCCTCAAACTCTCAGGCTCAAGGGATCCTCCTGCCTTAGCCTCTCGAGTAGCTGGGACCACAGGCACACACCACCACATCGGCTAATTTTTGTATTTTTAGTAGAGACAGGGGTCTTGCTCTTGCTCAGGCCGGTCTCAAACTTCTGACCTCAAGTGATCCTCCTGCCTTGGCCTCCCAGAGTGCTAGGATTACAGGTGTGGCCACCACGCCTGGCCTGCTTTGTTTTTTTTTCATAGAACTTTCTACTGTACTAGACATTGGCGTGCCACTTAAGGGCAGTATAATGTGGCGGCTGAGATACAGGTAGGTCCTGGAGTCAGTTTGCCTGAGTTCAAGGCTCGACTGTGTCACTTAAGACAGAATCTCTCTATTCTTCAGTTTTCTCATCTATAGAATGAGAATAATCATAGCCAACGAATATTCAGCCAGCTGGCTTAATATTTATAAAGTGCATAGAACAGTGTTCGGACCATATTAAATGCTACGTGGTGAGCTACACTGTTACATATTTCGTCTATCTTTTGTTTATTATCCCCCCCCACCGAATGTAAGTTTCATAAGGGCAGGGATTTTTGTGTATTCTGTACACTGCTATGGCCCATCACACGGGACAGTGCCTCACAGAGCTGGTTCTGTGTATTTGTAGAATGACAGGCCATTACACTCTTAGATACTCAAGAGTTAGGAAGCTGGGCACGGTGGCTCATGTCCGTAATCCTGGCACTCTGGGAGGCCGAGGCAGGAGGACTGCTTGAGCTCCGACCAGCCTGAGCAAGAGCAAGATCCCATCTCTACTAAAAATAGAAAGAAATTAGCCAGACAACTAAAAATAGAAAAAACGAGCTGCTAGAAATTTTCTTAATACAATGATGTGCCTATGAACAGAAGCTAGAGTTCCTCTATTGCAGATGTTGGCACTGGCCTAGATAACTGTGTTTATCCTTCACAGGTGGCAAGCCTCTCTCCTGGATTATTTCAGAAAGTCACAGGAAAGACTTTCAGCACGCTACGTGGGCATGCACTGGTCCTACTGCAGTGCGAGATCAATGGCTATCAAAAATAATTTTTCTTTGATAAAAGAGAGCTAAACTGAAGTGTTCTAGTTGTAAACTGAGACTCTTCTCAGTGTTTTCTGACCAGAATATTCTTTTTTTTTTTTTTTGAGAGTCTCACTCTCTTGCCTGGGCTAGAGTGCCGTGGTGTCAGCCTAGCTCACAGCAACCTCAAACTCCTGAGCTGAAACGATCCTCCTGCCTCAGCCTCCTAAGTAGCTGGGACTACAGGCATGCACCACCATGCCCGGCTAATTTTTTTTTCTGTGTATATTTTTAGTTGTCCAGCTAATTTCTTTCTATTTTTGGTAGAGACGGGGGTCTCGCTCTTGCTCGGGCTGGTCTCAAACTCCTGACCTCGAGTGATCCTCCCGCCTCGGCCTCCCAGAGTGCTAGGATTACAGGCATTAGCCACCGTGCCCAGCCCTAACCAGAATATTCTTCATGGTGCCACTTAGGAGGGTAAATATCCACAGGGTATTCTGGGGCCCCATAGACATGGGACACTAGCATTCTGTACCAGCACAGGGCTCAGAAAAAAGACACAGAAGGGTAAGCTTAAGAACTTAGATCTTCAACTCATTGGGATAACATTCTTTTGGGGGTTGGTGCTGTTTCGTTTTGCTTTAGTAAAAATAAACCTAGCACCAAGTCCTGGCCATGAAATCGGAGTCTGCGTCTTTGCTGTGCAGTTTATGTGCCGTTCAGTACGGTGCCAGCTCGGAGCAGGCGCCGGCCTGAGAGCGACTCAAAACTGCTGTTTCTGGTACGCGAGTGGATGAGGATGGAGTTCTTAAAAAGAAGCGATCTTTAAGACTTGCGATTTGCCTCCTCCATTCATTGCTGAGATTTCAAGGTCTAACGAGGAAGACAGTGAAGGCCCTGCCCCGTCCAGCCATTCACAGCTGCCCGGGGAACCCGCGCCTTGGGGTGCCCTTTTTTCCTTTGGCAGAAGTCTGATGCCGCAGCCCGAGGCCGCATTCTGGAGGAGCCACACCCGCCGTCGTCATGGGTGAGCACACCGAACAGGTTCGCCTGGCTAGACGGCGGCTGAGGTGTCTGCAGCGGGCGGGAAGTACAGTCATGCACACGCCCCAGGACGGAGACACAGGAGACACCGTGCTTTCAAGGAAGCCACCGCCGTGCTTTCCTCCAGCTTGAAAGAAATGCGGTGACCACGCAGACGTGGATCTGTGTGTGATGATAGCACAGCTCACGGCGCCTTTTGCAGCCCTGTGCTTACTTTTGCATTTGTAATCCCTATACTCTGTTTTTTTTTTTTAAAAGGGCCTCCAAATTGTACAAGCTTCAGGCCCCACAAAAAACTTAGTTGGCCACAACTATACTAAATTTTGTATATCGTTTCACGTACTTACCCATTTATGCGATCTACTCTATAAGGTTGAGCCGTCTCCATTTGCAGGAAACACAGGCAAGGTTGAGAGACTTAATCCAAGGTCACACAGCTAAATTGTTCACAAACTGTGGCCACTCAGTACAGCCTAAGGTTTCACTGAACTTGTTTTGATGTCTTTAGACATATGTATTGGTTATCCTGATTTTAGATGCATCTCCCACATTAAATGATTTGGCTTTCATATTTTATGTTCAGAACAACCTTGCCAAATCCTGGCATTAGATGACAGTGGTGAATCGCAGGAAGCCCAGTCCATCCCACGATCTTTTGGCCTGTTCACATCTGGTGGATAGGAATTACTAATCACATCTTGTGAAAAGTGGAGAAATTGATCAGGAACTAAAATACCTATATTAAAAGATTTTAAAAATAGATTTGTCAGTCTTCATCTACTTTTTAGGGAGGCTTTTGTACTGCCTACAAAGGAAAACTTGATTAATTAACCAATTCAATGTTTATAGAATACTTAAGAGTATCTTAGTAGTTTTAAGAAGCTCAGAGAAGAGTTAACGTTGATTGTCTCTAATCCTGTAATTAGCACAGACACATTCTGAATTTCTCTTTTCCTAATTCAAAGAGGCTGCAGTCTGTTTCCTAGCAAAGGCAGCTGAAAGTAAAGATGATGCCTGGAGTGTGACATGCAGATACGCAGGATACACAAATAATGAAGGTTAACACCAGGGGAAAACTGTTGAGAACCAGTACAGTGGTTGCTGGTTATATTAGCATCAGAATCACCTGGGTGAGGGGGCTTGTTCAACATAGATCAGCCCCCATCCCTCCACTCCTGATTTCTCATTCGGTATGTCTGGGGTGGGGTCTGAGAATGTGCATTTCTAAGAAATTCCAAGCAAGCAGATGTTGCTGGGCCTGGGGCCTCTGCTCTAGAGTCCACAATCCTGTGTGACATAAACTTTATTTTGTTACCTATTCACTCTCCTAAAGTTCAGTACAAGAGCACAATAAAGACCTCAATAGTTTTTGACAACCCTTTCTCAGACTCTAATAAGACACTAATAAACTATCAATGGGTTGGTAACTACGCTTTTGATGTCAACATGGCAAGATCTTTATAGTTTGGGCCCCGATTAATGACAAAGCACTTCTTAGAGCCTCACATAAGCAGTGAGAGCTTGAAATAAACAAAAACTTGTGTTATCATTGGTCTTATGAGATGACAACATCATACTGCAAGAGTAGCCAACGATAATCAAGCAAAAACTAGAACATGGAAAACGAGCACAGGAAGCATAAGTGTTCTTGGGATTGGAGACCACAGGGCGGGGATTCCAGAACGTCTTCAGCACACAGAGAGGAACGGATGGGAGGAAAACCAGAAAACTCAGCTTCTCAGGGGCATATCACTAATCTCTGTCCATGCATTTTCATATCTGGATCAATGTCCCCAAGGTCATTTCCAGATTATATTCTCCCCACTGCAGCTAAAATTATATTCTCTCATACAAATATAACTTGCCTTCAAAGACTTCTGGTAATGAACAGTCTCGAGCATCCCTGAGCATTGTTTTACCTATATGCTCATGTATTCCTATTCATGAAAACACATCTCCCTCTATTTTTGTTTGTACAGCAGTTCCCCCTTATCTGTGGTTTTGCTTTCTGTGGTTTCAGTTAACCCAAGGTCAACCGGGGTTAAAAATATTAAATGGAAAATTCCAGAAAAACAATTTATAAGTTTTAAGTTGTGTGCTGTTCTGGGTAGTGTGATAAAATCTCACACTATCCCACTCCGTCCCACCCAGGACATGAATCATCCCTTTGTCCAGCATATCCACGCTGTATGTGCTCCCTGCCCATTAGTCATGTAGCAGCCATCGAAGTTATCAGATTGAAAAAACATGGTGTATATAGGGTTTGGTACTATCTGTGGTCTTAGGTATCCACTGTGGATTCTGGAACTAATCCCCTGTGGATAAGGGGAAACTACTGTACTGTTTTATATGTTTTGTTTTTTCCTGCTTTCCCTACTTAAATAAGTTTATCAAAGTAGAAAGAATTGCCTTTGTCACAGTGTAAAACCCAGGAGTACAAGTATACTAAGTAGACTAAGAGCAATGGGTGCTCCAAAAACATTTGTCAATAATGCATAAAAAAAGGCAATCATCTATGGGAAGAGAAGAGGCCATATCCCCTAAGGCTAATTAGTCTAATGAATAATTTGCTTAAAAATTCAGCATCATTTTTGGGACTTTTTCCATCCATTTGGGCAACCAGGTTTTTGTTATTTTGGTTTCTCTTGGCTGTTGGCATTTTGAGAATTAGAGAAACCTAATTTTGCTTCTTCTAGAAATAGCTGATTCTAGGACTAGAGCAGGGAAAGTACAAGGTTGGCCTGAAATGTCTTGATGTGCCAAAAGTAAGACAATGTTCAAAGAATGATGGGGATGTATCAAAAGATCATAGGAGCCAGCTTTAAGATACTCCCACTGAAAGGAAATAATTAACAGAGTGAACCTACAGAATGGGAGAACATACTTGAAAACTATGCATCTGAAAAGGGGTTAATATCCAGAATATACAAGGAACTCAAACAATTCAATAGCAAACACAGTTAATCCTTGAACAACAGGGGTTAGGGGTTCTGACCCCCTGCACAGTTGAAAATCTGTATATAACTTTTGACTCTCTAAAATTTTAACTACTAATAGCCTACTATTGACCAGAAGCCTTATCAATAACATAAACAGTCAATTAACACATATTTTGTATGTTATGCGTATTACATACTCTATTCTTACAATAAAATAAGCTAGAGAAAAGAAAATGTTATAAAGAAAATCAAAAGAGAGAGAAAAATACATTTATAGTACTGTACTATTAAATTTATCTATATCATTAAGTTGACATCGTCCGTTTATAAGACAAATCATCTGTCTAAAATGGTGGGCAACTGCAGAACACAATCTACAACATCAAGAATTCAAGTTTTTCATGTAATGTCATGACTTTGCTTCTTGGGAGCTCTTCCATCATCAGTAGTGGCACTTCATATGGGTCCCAAGGTGTTATTCAAGGTTTACAGTATTGTACTAAACACAATGAAAAATACATGAGAACGGTGAGAGATCACTTTTTACTGTAATATACAATTTAATGGAGTGATGAACTGCTCACTCCGAGATGATTAGCATCACACAGCGTTTTAACCATTTTAATTGGATACTGGCAACACTTGAGCTCACTGAAATAGCAACAGGAGGTGGCTACGAAATTATTACAGTAGTATATACTATAGTTAATTTTATGCAGTTATGATTTAATACTGTATCTTTATGTTTGTTTTCATTTCTCTTGACTGCAAATGGTGCCATGTATGGTCTGTGTTTGTGTGCAAGTTGTAATAAATTTTAACTTTTTATAATAGATTTTTTTTTTTGAGACAGAGTCTCACTCTCTTACCTGGGCTAGAGTGCCGTGGCATCAGCCTAGCTCACAGCAACCTCAATCTCCTGGACTCAAGCAATCCTCCTGTCTCAGCCTCCTGAGCAGCTGGGACTACAGGCATGCACCACCATGCCCAGCTAATCGTTTTTTATATATATATTTTTTCAGTTGTCCAGTTAATTTCTATTTTTTTAGTAGAGACAGGGTCTCGCTCTTGCTCAGGCTGGTCTTGAACTCCTGAGCTCAAGCAATCCTCCCGCCTCAGCCGCCCAGAGTGCTAGGATTACAGGCGTGAGCCACCACGCCTGGCCTTATAATAGATTTTTATATATTTTATGATAGTAAATAATAAAAGAGACTAGTATCTACACATATTTTACGCATCCGTGCATGACTTTTTCCTAATGTTTTCGGTATTTCTAGGCTGTGTGATTCATCTGCAAGTTTTTTCAAATTATTGCAAATCTCCAAAAAGTTTTCCAATGTATTTATTGAAAAAAATTTGCATATAATTTGCAGTACAATCTAAACCTATGCTGTTCAAGGGTCAGCCATAGTCTGGTCAAAAAACGGGCCAAGGACTTGAATAGATATTTCTGAAAAGAGGACATAGAAATAGCCAACAGGTACATGAAAAAATACTCAACACCACTAATCATAGAGAAATACAAATAAAAACCACAATGAGGTATCACTTCACCCCAATTAGAATGGCTATTATCAAAAAGACAAAAAATAACAAATGCTGTTGTGGATGTGGATAAAAGGGAATCCTTGTACGCTGTTGGTGGAAATGTAAATTAGTACAGCCATTATGGAAAACAGTATGGAGGTTCCTCAAAAAATTAAAAATAGAACTACTGTGTGATACAGCAATTCCTCTACTGGTTATTTATCCATCCCAAAAAACTATAATCAGTATGTTGAAGAGATATCTGCACTCCCCTGTTTATTGTGGCATTATTTACAATAGCCAAGATATACAATCAACCTGAGTGTCCAGCAATGGATGAATGGATATAGAAAATGTGGTATACAGCATACACACAATGGAATACTACTCATCCATGAAAAAGAATGAAAGTGTCATTTTTGGCAGTATAGATGAACCTGGAGGACATTATGTTAGGTGAAATGAGCCAGGCCCAGAAAGACAAATACCTCATGATCTCACTCATTTGTGGAATCTAAAAAAAGCTGACCTCGTAGATGTACAGAGTAGAATAGTGGTTACCAGGGTCTGGAGAGGGTGTGGGGAGGGGATGGTGGAGAGAGATTGGTCAATGGTTACAAAATTACAATACAGTTAGAAAGAAGGAATAAGTTGGCTATAACAGAGTAGGGTGATCACAGTAAACAATGTTATAGTGTATATTTCTAACTAACTAGAAGACAGCATGCTGAATGTTCCCACCACAGAGAAATGACAAATGTTTGAGGTGATGAATATGCTAAATATCATGAGTTGACCCTGACGCAATGTAAACATGTATCAAAAGATCACACTGTACCCCACAAATAATGTACGATTATTATATACCCATTAAAAACAAAACTAAAAAAAGATATTCCACTGGTCAAATAAAGGACAATTAAGAATCAAAACAGACATCAAGAATGATATATCGTAATCCATTAAATAAAATAGGACTTCATGCATCTAAAATAATATAGACAAATATGTAAGCAATAAATAGGGAAGAAGGGAAAGCTCTACCCTCACGGTATAATGCTGATTCATAAATATAGGAAGAATGATGGAATTAGTAAATCTCCATTGGCAGCCATCATCCCTGGATACTAAAACAAGTGGATAAAAATGTGGAGAGTAACACGATATGTATATGGTTTCAAAATATCTTCTCACAGATACTTATTACAAGGATAACAGAGTAACTTTACAATGAAGAGACCTGGAAGACAACACCCTAACCAAATATCAAAGTTAGCATTGTCTGTAGTGACTTATGTGCCTCTCGATTCAATGTATTATTGAAAGGAATTCAGTATCACTTCTGGGATCTCCTTGCCGAAAGTGTATAACCTGAATCCAATCAAGAGAAAACATCAGACAAACTAAAATTAGGAGCATTCTTCAAAATGACTGCCGTATTCTTCAAAAACGTCAATGTTATGAAATAAAAGAAACACCAGGAACTGTCCAGATTAAAGGAAACAAAGGAGACATGACGACTAAACACAACACATGATCTTGGATTTTCTCCTGCTATAAAGGATATTATCAAAGCAAATAGTATATGAATTTTCTATGGCAGCTATAACAAAGTACCTAAAATGTAGTGACTTAAAAGAACACAGATTTATTATTTTATGGTTCTATAGGTTAGAAGTCTGATAGGAATCTCCCTGAGCTAAAATCACAGCGTCAGCAGGGCTGCATTCTTTCTGGAGGCTCCAGGGGAAAACCATTCTCTTGCCTTTTCCAGCTTCTAGAGGCTGCCCGCATTCCTTGGCTCCTGCCCTCCTCCTCCTCCAAGCTGGGAACGGTGAGTGGAGTCCTTCTCACATTGCCTCCCTCTTCCAATGATGAGAGCCTTTGTGATTCCATTGGGCCCACCCAGATAGTCCAAGATAAACTCCCTGTTTTAAGGCCAGTTAATTAACAATTTAATTACATCAATAACCAAACACATTCACAGATTTAAGGATTAAGAAGTGAACATCTTTGAGGGGCCATTATTCTGCTTACTACGCACAGTAAAATCTGAATACTGGCTGTGGATTAGATTAAAATTGTAGCAATGTTACTTTCTCGATTTTAACAATTATGCTATAGTTATGTAAGAAAGTTCTCTATCTTTAGGGAGTACACATTGACGTATTTATGGGTAAAGGGGCATGACCTCTGCAACTTAAAACAGTTCTCTCTCTCTTTCCCTCTCACTTGTGAGAGAAAGAGAAGGCTAAAAACAAATGTAGTAGAATATTAACAGGGGAATCTCGGTAAAATAATCTGGGAAATTTTCTACTACTCTGGCAATTTTTCTGGAAGTCTGAAATTATGTCATAATAAAAAATGTAAAAACTTAATCCTTAGAGTTAAATTTCCTATATCCAGTAAATAACAAATTTGTGGCACATTATGAACAACATGTTTATTCAGATGGATATTTTTAAATTTCCTTTTGAAACTTGAAGGATATTTTATTATGTTGTTTAATGACATTATTTGCAATTAACTATGAATAAGTTTACATTGGGAAGTCTTGAGCGTAATAGAAAAGTAAAATAATTTTGGACTTCATACTTCTGTTGTCCCTATTAATGTTGAATATTCTCAATTTCTGTTATAAAATCCAGTATTACCTTAAAGACAAGGCCTTAAAAAAGATGTTTAAAAGTACGCAAAAGATTGGAGTTTTGTTAATAGTATTATAGCAATGTTAATTTCTTATTTTTGATAAATGTGCCACGGTTATGTCAGATGCTAATATTGAGGGAAGCCAGATGAAGGGCGTATGGGAAGTCTCTGTACTATCTTTATAATTCCTTGCAAATTTGATTTATTTCAAGACAAAAAATTTTCAAAAGTAGAAAAAAGGTCTTCGGTAAGAATAGAAAGCAATCTCATCATAAAAATGCTGTGACAAACAGAACTTATTTAAAGAAGAAAATTACAAAATCTAATTAAAGTTATTAAAAAGCAAAAGGAATAGGGAAATAGAAATGGTGCAAAAATATTGCGAAGAGAGTTCAATTTTAGGTGAGTTCTTCATCAGGCAAAATTATCCAGGTGAACCAGTCTTACGTGCCCTATCCCCTGAGCCAAAGTAGGGGAGAGAAAGGGCAAGACAAGGGCAGCAGGAGAGGGTAGTGCAGCCCAGCCTACTTGAGGATAATCGGGTTCCAAGGAATAATTCTGCCACTAAGTGGTTCCTAAATATAGGGAAAGTTACTAATATATTTAAATCTTGCCTTGCTCCCTCCAAAAAAGGGATTTGAGGCAGCTTTTAATAAAATGCAAGTATATTTTCTTCTTAGAAGGTAAATGTATCAAAATTATGAACGAGAATAAGGCAAAGAGCTAAAATAATGGTAGAGGTGGTGGAACAGCAAACCATGCTTTGAATTCCCCCCTTGGTCAAAGGAGAACTCTCCTCTAATGAAGGGCAAATGAAAGGAAATAATTACGAATGTGCCTTAAAACATACAAGCTATCTTGACAGGGCCACTCCTTCCTGAGTCCCTCAGAAACTTAAAAAGGGCAGCCTGTCTTAAGTCTACGTGGCAGAACTCATCTCTGGCCAGGTCTGATCCTCTCTGAGACAGCACAGAGAGCAGACTGTCTGAGCCATGAGGATCAGCAAGTTCTAACACAAACCCCTCTGACCACGCTGAACATATAATCATCAAAATCATAGCTGTGTCTCCTGAGCCTTTATCTCGGACGCTGTCTCAGCAAGCCAAGAACTTGTAATCCACACTCGGACAGCACATCTTCCCAGACGTTTCTGCTCATGGCTGAACTTGTGCTTACTCTGCGCTTAACCCAAACAGAGAGCATAGTCAGGGGGAGAGAAATGTCCATGGAAAAAGTGGCTGGGATCCACTCACAGAGAAGAGTAAGGAAAATTAGGTTAGTATATCCTGGAAGGCAGACACTGATTATTCAGGAAGGAATTGCACTAGAAATTCTTGACACTAACAAAATTAACGTGGAACAAAATTTGATGGTTGTGTTTAGTTATGAAATGACAAAAGGATCACAGGATTAAGGCAGACACCATGGGATGGGCCCGAAAAGCGCTGGTCTAAGGTTCAGGTAGAATTTTTTGTTATTAGCCATGGTGAAAAGGGTTATGGGAAGATGGAAGGAATGTCCTCAAAGGTATAGAGAGGCACGTTTCATGGAGAATCACTTAAATTGGCTTGGACTTACTCATGGGAACAATGATGTAATAGAAGATTACTTCTTGATCAAGAGCCTGGTGCTCGACTTTTGATAGAAATAAACACAAACTATACTGAATTAATCGTAAGTAGTACCTTTATCGCCTGTATTAATTACAAGGCTTGCTAAGGTACACATACAAAGAGAACACCAAGTAATTGGTTGAAATTTCCTGGGATCATTTCCAACAGTTAAAGAAAAAAAAATTGGAACTAATGCTATAACTTGGACTGGGCTACAGAGGGGTGTGGGTAAAGCCCGCACACACAAACGTATGGCGTTGGGAGCGGCAAGTGGGAGGCCGGGAGCCAGGGGAAGGGGTCTGAAGACCAGATGACACTCGCCAGTTGCGGACCACACAGCAGTGCGTGTGGTGTGTGCTGTGTCACTCCATGCAAGACAGCGGTTTTGCTTATCTTCCTGCAAACAAGAGGCCGATTCATGCTTGGGTGGGAGGTTAAGGGAGTCGAATGCTGTTGGAAGGAGGCGAGAGAGTCATTAAGTACGTATAAAGCTCCCTCTCTGCTCACAGCAGAAAAAAGGAACAAGTGTGGGAGAACAGGTGGATGAGGAAGGCTGATGACCTTCACACCATTATCCAACCTGAGTGACTACTGTATGCCTGAAGAAGTGAACATGAATAACATAGACCTTGATCTTGGAGGGGTGGGAGCGAAGTTGGGGTGAAAGATGGGTGAGCGACACTTGAACAATATACATGTGTCCAAGGGCCGATTTATCTTATCACAGAAGCCGGTGCACGGCGGGGAGGGGTGATGGACTGGCCAATCTCAACAGAGGAGGTGACACTCTGACGTTAGGCTTTACTGTACTGGAGAGAGGAAATAAAGGACATTCAAGGCAGAGAGAGGACTTAAAGCAAAGGCATGGAGGTGTCATAACATCTGAAGTGAGGTTTCTCATATCTCAATTCCAAATCAGGGACTTTTGGCTTTTTATTGGACTTTTGCTAAATATTTCCCCTTTCTTAAGCATGCATTTGATTTCTACTATTTAGAATTTGAATCACTAGTGTAGAACAGGCATAGTCATTTAAGGAGACTCAGTACAAATTATAAGGCACTACGGTTGATCACAGCTCTCTAGAACCAGTGGAGCCTCTAATAGCTTACTTCCAAGTTTCTTATTTCTCACTCTATTCATACTCACTTTGTTTAAACCTGCTTAGTGTGAACAGGCAAACTTACCTGTCATTTTAATTCTCTCGTTTGTATGGGTCTGGAGAGATTTGATCTCACTTTGGACTGGGTCCTTCCTTCTTCACTTTACGGAAGTATCACCTGCTTTTCTATGACCCTCCTGAGTGCCAGGGGTCTTCTTCAGGCATTGCATTTTGAGCTCAAAGGAAGTAGAGCTGGTGAGTTTGACTTATTAAGGAGCTGGAATGTTTATATAAGGAGTAAACATCTGGGGATATTTTGAATCAGATGCTGGCAGCCACTTTTGAGAAATTGTTGTCTCTAAAATAGCAGATGGATTAGGAGCAAAATTTAAAAATCCCATTCACCACTCTGACATAGTAACTATAAAGAAGATATAGCTACGTCTGAATCAGATCCAATATATGGAAGCAAACAGTCCTAGGTAAAGGTTAGGAACAGGGTAAGAAAGCTAGGAACTAGTGCCCTCTAAAGCCTCCTCCGAGGAAGTCTAATGAGAAGAGCTCAAGTTCTTTACAGGTACCATAGTTCTAACAAATTACAAGATTGGAAAGCTGGCATTGAACCCACGGGGACCCAGGGCAATAAAGAGGGCACTGAAGAGTAAAGGGAAGGCCTCTGTAGGACCAAAGCCTTCCTGCTACCTCTGTAGCTCCAGGATGCCTCCCCCGGTCTCAGGTCATTTCAGGTGGGTCCACCCTCCAGACCGGGTGGGGTTCAATTGGCTGCTTCTGGCCTGCTAGCGCCGCACATTGCTTAGGTTTCTTTTTATTCCATCATAGGTTTGAGAGCTTCTCATCACCTGAAGAAAGTGTATTTAGCTGAAGACACGTGCATATTAAAAGATGGAAAGACAACTTTTAACATGCACCTGCTAATTTAGAGGTCCAAATAATTTAAAAATAGTTCTCAGTTATCATTAATCAAGTATTGAGATTACACTAGGGGTCTGGTAAACCACACCCACGGGCCCTTGGCCTGTTTTCATAGATAGTCTGACTGGAATACAGCCACACTCATTGTTCATATATTGTCCATGGCTGCTTCTGTGTTACAACAGCAGAGTTGAATAGTTATAACAGAGAGTGCACGGCCTGCAAAACCTAAAATATTTACTGTCTAACTCTTTACAGAAAAAAGTTTGCAACTTCTGGCTATACTGAAGTATCCCAATTTGAGAAAGGTATAAAAAAAAAAAACTATTGAATTGGTCACAAGAAAACAGTCACCCAAAGTGTAAGAGGTTTCCACTCATTACACCTTTTAAAACATCTTATATCCCCAGTACCACACTCAGGCCACACCAAATATAAAGGGTTACAAATATTCAGATTTTATTATAAATAAAATACTGTTTTTCTTGAAACATAAAAAATGCCAAGTGTTGCATTTTATTAACCACCCTGGAAAGCAAGACTGTAGAGATTAAGGCAAACAGCTAAAGTGAAGGCACATGTAGAAGGGCCATGTTGGAATTCAAAGGAGAAATTCAGGGAAAAACAGCCGCACGTATTCCCTGTGTCACCAGCATTCTGCAGCAGCCATCCTGTCGATTTCAGTGCATGACATACAGACGATGGAGCTACACGATAATGGCTATATTGCAGGAGTGTAATAAGGGATCATCTTATAGAGAACTTCTATTTTAAAAATAAAATTCTGTTTAAAAATATATCACACAGTTCGAGGAGAAAAGCGGAAAAGAAAAAGAAAGAAACCAAACCAAACCAAACCACCGTGGCCTAAGACTTATTGGAGTGAACTTGATCCAAACTAGCTTGTAGCTTGGCAATCGATCTTCAGTCCTCTTCCTGTAACCTTGATGAAAATGCCTATGTTAGGATGTGGCCACTTAAAAAGAGGAACTAGCCAGGAAACATCAACGTGAAAACTTGGCAAGAGCCATACCTGCTGTGATAGCAGAAGAGGCCCGGGAGAGCAGCAGGGTGAAAGCTCAGGGGTATGCCGAGTCGAAATGCCGTGGCGAACTCTGGTGTGCCCCAACGAGGCGGGAACGGCAAAGTGGGATCATCAGGAACTAAGTCACACCACTGCTCCCGGTCTGCCCATCAGCAGCAGTGCTCCTGGTACCTTTAAAGTGCTCAGTAATGACGCACCCCTCATAAAATTGACCCATCCAGCTCCAGCAATTGCTAGAAAGGACATTTCTCACTCACTCCCGGCTAGACCCCTAAAGGCGTCAAAGATCCTCTTGGGCAAAGTTTCCTAATACCCCATATCCTGTCAACCTGGCATTCCTGCTCTGGGACATCAAGAACAACATCATGCTGCAGTCTCAGGGTCACCAGGACTGCCGCGGAAGAGGCTCTGAGTTACCTCTTCACAGAGGCTGGGTGTGGAGTAAAGCACGTTGATCCTGATGTCAGCGAATGAAGACGCTGCAAACAAAAGGCCGAGAGCAAAGCAACGGGGAATAAATACAGTCTAAAGCATTCTAGATGGAAGAGAAGGAGGCATTCAGATGCACTGTGCCAGTGAAAGGAAAACTGAGCAAAGTAGTGAACAGACAGTGCCATTCTAGAAATAGGACCAAGCATATTTACATAAATTCCTTACTCTATAATCATGATAAACAAAACAAAAAAACATTCACACAAAAATATAAATTTGAAATAATTAATAGCACCAGTGTGTCAGATAATAGTTTCTTTCCCCCCCGCTACACAAAGTACAAAGTTGCATAGTGTTAAAGGCTATATATGAATCTCAAAGGCAGGTTGGTAGGAGGAAGGGGGTGTGTGGCAGGGAATTGTCACACTCTGGTCTTAAAACAACACCACAGAGCTGAGGATCAAAAGTTGAGAAGCCCACTAGGAAACTCCACATAGAGGTCTTCCCCCTCTACTTGGAGGGAAGGTTTAGCGTGGGTTCAAATCACAAAGTGCAGGAACTAGATGGCGTTGGCAGCTGTGTGAAATACTGAGTACGAGCATTTGCCACCAGGATTTGGCAAACAACGTGGGACTCTTTGAAGGATTTCTAGAAGATGGAAACATCAGAAGAAAACTGGAGCTAAGGGTCAAATAGGTTTCCTCTCTCTCCAAGAGAAAAATGGGTGCATGGGATCCTGACAGTTCAAGCTGCATCTAAATTTTACCCCTTTGCTACAAAAGACTAGGACAGGAAGCTTGTTTTTGTTTTGTTTTGTTTGTCAAGATCTTAGGGACCAACTGTTTTCTGCCAGATAACACTAGTTCCAAGACTAACCTAATAAAACAGCTCTAAGAATTAGTTTGATTTTGAAAAGAAAACTTTAGTGGTTATCATATCCCCATTTCTTCTGTGTAGTTCCATTTATAAAAGTATCAAAAGATGTCTATTGGTGAGTGCAAGCTGCCCATTCAGATTTAAATTATCAGCTGCCCAAAGATCTGAAAAAAAGTTTATCTTCCTAGTCAATTATTAACATACGAGAAAATCTTCAGCCTACTTCAGCCATGTTCACCTGGACAATTTCATAAATAACTGTATCCTTACCCGTGGATGGCTCAGTGTCCTATACTGATAATAGCTAAAACAACTGACGGATGGCTACCGACATTCTAAATGACCAATACCTTTGGCACAGGATGTTTATTTCCTTTTGCTTAGAAGGAAGAGGGGCAGGAGATGCAGACGCATTTGCTTTATCCATGGACTGGATATACTGGCCATCACAATGCTACTGTTAGTAGCCAGACTTTTCCTTCATAGAAACAAGAGTGCTGAGACTGAGGAGGTCCTGCTGGTGTCGATGAGAGGGGAGGGCTACTTGCTCCGCCCTGGCACACAAGGGCTCAAGCGATGTGCTTATGCCACTGTACAATAACGTAGGATGCCACGTCCTCACGCCAATCAGAAGGGAAAGTGTGGGTAAGGTAGCAACGTGAGTGGAAGAGAGACTTTATTAGATAACCCCTTGTTCCCGATTCAGGGTGTTTAATTTGCTTCTCTTTAAACTTTGTGACTTTTCCTGGTTCAAAAGGACAGTGATGGAGAGCGGCAGAGAAGTGGGGGTCTGAAAAATGTCATCTTTGTGTCAAGGCACTCTGTGGCCTCGTGACTGCTCCCCTGTCAGGGGATGCTGCCTTCCAGCCCTGAAGACACTAGGGCTTTTCAATGGACGGGGTGTTGAAGCAGCCGGATGGTAAGGTCTTCTTGATGTCTTCCAGATTGCGAATGTCCTTCATGATCTCCTCGATGTCTCGGTTGTAGTCCATGATGGCAGCCTCTTGCTTCTTGGCTTCGTTCTCCAGGTCAGACACTTTCCTATCAAGATCACTGACCTTCATTTCATCTTTGGCTTTGCTCAGAGTGCCTTCAATCTCATTTAGCTTATTGAGGTCCACCGTGTCCAGCTGCCCTGTAGAGTCAGAACATACACAGAAAAGAACAGATGCATTCAGTAAGGATTACGACATAAATCCACGAGTACCTCCACTAGCCTGTAAGCCCAGCTGCTTCTACACAAAGGTGGCAAATGTGACGTGTAGGTTGTTGATGTCATACAGGGCATAAATAATTCACGCTAAGTACAAATGCTGATCTAACCCAGCAAGGATGGGTCAGAGCATATAATTAATATAGGGCTGGATGTTTTTTTCTTAGACAATGGTCTTGCAGAATGTTTTCTAAATATGTAGCCACTATGTTCTAGACCTTAAGGTGTACGTGTGGTTTGGGGGGGTATCTGATAACATTTAATAAGCTTTTTCAAGTTTATATATGAAATCTTTGTGTTACTTTAGTGCCATCAAAGGATATAGAAATCTCTAAGATAGAACCCTAAGCTCTCAGCTCTTAGATTCAAGGAAAGCTGAGTTGGTTTGGGGACTCACTTCCTACTTTCAGGAGTTAGACAATATATTAAGAGCCTTCCTATGAAAAATGGCCAAGATCAAAATGCTGAAATAATTTCAGCAAAGCTTCCTTTAAGCTTAGCAAGAAAAAGAGGTTCTTTTGATATAAACTGCTTCCATAATAAACAAAAGCAGACACGATGAACAGCACCTTGTGCATATTCTACTTGATTAAATTCTCACAAGACCATTTTATTAAATACATCAGTGATTCTCAGATGTAAATAATTCCCTCAAGTTTGCAAAGCCTATTGGCAACAAAGCAAAGATTCTAACCCAAGTCTAAGTCCAGCCCTTTCTTCCACAAAAAGCTAGCTCTTCTAGCTGATTTTCATTTTAAACCCATCTGCTGGCACATAACTTATTATTCATGACAGTTGAGACAGATTTAATAAATAACCCCTCAACACCTCCCACCCCACAGAAAACAAAACACACCAGTCTTTAAAGGATAGCAAATTAAAATAAAATGCCTTGCTAATTACTGGCTAGAGTATTGACACTTTATAATAGAATCTGGTGACAAAAGTACATTTGTCCTAAAATGAAGCTTGCATCCTATCAAACTGGATTAAAAGAAGGTTTCAGTATGCTTATATTTCCTTGAAAAATCAAGGTTTTTCTCTCCTTTGGCATAAAAGCTTTCCCCTCATCGGATTGTCCTTTGGTTATTAGCAAATGGAGAGAATTCTAGGCAGTGAAGTTACGACCAGTTTTAAGTGTTCTTTTACTCTATCATTGAAATCTTTCACTTTAAATCTCTTAAAGATACTCTCTGCCAATAGGATGAGTTAAGAAAAATCACTATTTACCTGCACTATGATCCTGCACTATAACTGAGCCACCCTGGCTGGAAATATATCTTCAAAATATAAAAGGAAAGTCCTCAGACCACAGTGTTTAGGGCAGGGTCCATGGAAGGCACCCACTAGGCACTTGTCAAATTAATACAACCCCAAATCATGATTCAGGTTACACTCGAAAAGCTGATGAATGTATCGATATCTTAAAGGCTCCACCATGCAAGATGCACACTTATTTTATAAGGTATTTTTAAAATAAGAGCTAAAAGAAACATTATAATTTAACAGATGACTTAAAAGGGGTTTTAATAACCCAGTACTATCTGCTTTGAGTCAATGATACTGCAGCAGATCCCAAGAACAGCACAACTGATTCACAGACAGACTACGACGACCGTGGCTGCTTACCCAGCTGCTCTAAGAGGTCATTAATGATGTTGAGGAGGCTGGTAACGGAGTTTTTGGCTTTTCTGGCATTGATCTCAGCTTCCTGAGCAGCCTGTGAAGCCTGGAAAAAGGATAAATAATATGAATAGTCTTTTTTTTTTGGAGACAGAATCCCTCTGTGTTGCTCTGAGTAGAGTGCTGTGGCATCAGCCTAGCTCACTGCAACCTCAAACTCTTGGGCTCAAGCGATCCTCCTGCCTCAGCCTCCCAAGTAGCTGGGACTACAGGTGCGTGCCACCAATGCCTGGTTAATTTTTCTATTTTTAGTAGAGACAGGGTCTTGCTCTTGCTCAGGCTGGTCTCAAACTCCTGCGCCGAAGCGATCTTCCTGCGCTGGCCTTCCAAAGTGCTAGGATTACAGGCGTGAGCCACCACACCCAGCCGATATGAACAGTCTTGACTACATATTTTCATATTCTTTAAAACTTTTGTCCCAATGAGCCAAAAAATCTAATTTCCAGGTGCTTTCCCCTTTTCCAACTCATGAAATTACAATCTTTCACTGCAAGTTTTTGTTTTTTGGGCGCCATATCTTCATGTTGAGTAAGTTGCTATTTCTACTTACTATAGTCATGAATAGGCAGTTGGTAGCCCTACACTCACTATATTTGCATTTCAAAAATCAAGATTATCTCCTTTTCTCACTTTCCTTCTAAAGAATACATGAAAGGATATTCATAAAATCCATCAAGCAGAAATAAGTTATTTTTTAAAGATGAGTATGGAAACTACATTTTAGAACTAAAACATGTTTTTTGGAACACTCTTAAGGGCTTATTAGAAATATCCTGTTCTTAGAAAATTTTCATAATCAAGTGAAGCTGTTCTGTAAACTCCCCCTTTTTGCAACCACCCAGCCACGACCCCCTTCCACCAACACACGCATTCATTTATTGGGGCAATATGATTTAGATTTTAAAAAGCAACCAAAGGTAAATATATTTGGGGAAATTCCATGAAACCTGAACAAATACACTGTGTATGAGTCACAGGAAACAGCAACAGGAGAGGAAGTGTCTAAATATCAGAAAACAGATGCTCTCACAAATAAATCTAGTCAGGACATAAATGAGTGACTTTAAGCTCCCTAAGACATAATTATTTTTTCCAGTTTTGAGTAGAGATAATACAAAAATTTTGGGATCAAAACAATGTAAAAATTTTAAAAAGAAAAAGCAAGAAAGGCAAAAAACCTTCACAAATAAATGATTAATCTCTGTTCAAATCACAGCTGTGCTTGAGCCTTTACAAGCTCGTCTGCAAATGCACTCAGAGAGCGATAAAGGACTTTGCTACGGCCTGCCAAGAGCAACACTACTGCCCTGAGCCTGCGTCTCCAGCCTCCTTCTTCCAGAAGCAACCACAGTCTTCACGCTTTTAGTCAAAAAAAAAAAAAAAAAAGTTACAGACTCAAACAATACTGGCCAAATGCTGGCCTTTCAGAATGGATATAAATACAAATGGGATAGTGTTATGTGAGAGGTTTATTTTCTTAGAAGCTGTTTTGCAAAAGTAACAAAAGATGGACCTTCTTTTCATCCTTTGAACTAAATCCATACCCTTTTTTGAAGCACAGAAAAAATATATTCTTTTCTTTCTCAACAGGCTCTAAATCTAATGTTTCTACCACCATATTAAAGATGAATTCCATAGACCCTCAGTACAAATAAGAAATATCTATTTTTATTATATGGCAATTTCCACTTGAGCCACACCATCCCACAGAAAATTAGGACAATGCAAACCTACAAACAACAACAAAAAAATGATAAAATCAGGTGTTGCACAGGGATGCTTCCTGTTATCACTTCCCTAAATTGTTTTCTTTACTGAAGTTAATAGGCCTTGTATTTCTCCTTCCCATCCCAAGGTGAAAATGACCCACAGTGAGGGGCCCTGAATTTTAGCAATAGTGAAAAAAACAGCCTCTTCCCTGCACTGAAAATGTGCATGTCAATAAGCACATGCATACCATTACTGCTACACTGATTGGGAAGGAATATTCCCATTCTGACTCCACCGAAGTCTTTCCACAGCAAAATATAGCATAGAACAGAAAAATGAACCTTCATTCTTTCTTGCGCCATGCATTCGCAAGTCAGTTTTGTTATAAATGGTGTTATGTACACACATTATCACGTAAGGTGAAAAATTAAACTGGATGTAAGTGTGGTATGTGTTGGTGGGGTGGTGGACAATGCTATCTTCAAATATTTTCTATATACAAGAAACTGGTCTTCCCCTCTAAGGAGTTAGTTGCTGGGAGAACAAGAATAGGAAGGAAATTAACTTTTCGTTGTATCCCCTTTTGTTCCTTTTTGATTTTGTACCATTTATGAATTACTCATTCAAAAATATAAAAACATACTTTTAAATGTCCTAAAACCTCAAATGTGTTAATAATGTTTTGCTTCTAACTGAGAGTTGCTTTGGGACAGGACAACTGTGCAAGAGAAACGTCTGGCAGAAGATCCAAATTCTTTGTCTTCTATGTAAGCTACTAACCCAATTCTTGACCAGAAAATGTGATGAAAACAGAAGTCAATATGAAAAAGACTCTTCGCAACAAGATGGGATCTTTATTATCAAACGCCCTTCACTTTCTGCCACAAATACGCCCGAACTCTTACCATCCCGGCCATCATCATATCCTGGTCAGCGTCATCTTGTTTTTTCTTCAGCTCTTTTTCTGCTTCCTGTAGCTGCCTCAACATGTTGTTCACCTCATTATCCAGATCTGTAACTTCCGCAAAAGTTCTGTCGGCTTCTGCCTTGGTGCTGGTGGCATTCTAGGCACAAAATAAGTGAATTGCTAATAAAAAAAAGTCTTCCTTTTTCTAAAGTATACTCTTACTTCTTTTATAATTACAAAATGGCTCAAAAGTATAATCCAGAAAGAACAATACATTGATTTATACTATTCATGACTTACATTATCATTTATTTGGGCTCTAAATAACAGTAATAAATAATAACATTACTACCTAACGTAATAGCATTTTGTATTTTATAAAGCACTTTCACTTGTATCATCTTTTTTAATCCTGGAAACTTCCTGTTCCATTATTGCCATTTTTAGCTGAGGTCACCCTGCTAGCAAGTTACCAACATTCCATGGTGTACATTTTCCACCACATCATATTGATCAGACGCTTTCACTTGGATAAATTTTAAATTCAAAGTTAGCTTCATTCCTCTTGGCAATTCATCATGACGTACAAAAAGACCACAATCCTGAAATATGAGTATTTTATAAAATGTAACTAATCCAAAAGCAAATTCTTCCAAAGAAACTAAAAATTATCTGTGATTTTCAAATACCTAATTGTAGAATTGCTCCAGTTTCTCCATTAAATAAAACAAATAGATTAATAATGAAACAGGAAAAAGCCACTCACTAAGATGAGCATAAAGAAACCTAGCAGTGACAGCTACAGAAAGCACAGACTTACAGGAGGGGCTTAGATACAGCAGCACGCTTGAAGGGGGGTTGAAAGTTGTGCTGATAAGGCATTCTACGTAATGCTGAAAAAAATCACGAACTGCCCAGGTCAAAGAAGTATGTTTATTTAGGAAGAGTCTGATTTTTTGTGGTAAAGGGCTCTACAGCCCACTGAAGCCGCCCTCCTTCCTGACAACTCACAGACTCCACTCTGGGACACAGTAGAAATTTTAGAGTTAGAGGGCCTTTTTATTGATTCCCTGTCTTCGACATGGTTACTTACATTATTTAACACCTAGAGTGAAAAAAAAAAAAAGGATAAGTGTAGTTTAAGACAGTTTTACTGGAGTCAAGGAAAAAATCTGCCAGGGCTTTTGGAGTCTGGAAGGAACCTGGGAGTGACAAAGAAGCACACGGGCTGAGCTGTTCTGGAGCAGAGGACAGCGCACACCTTTTGGACAGCACTCGCGATCCTCTCTGCCTCGTGGGCCTTCTTCTTGGCCTCTGTCGCATCCTCTGCGGCGTTGCCCAGCGCGAGCTGCGCTTCCCTCGTCTTCTCATTGGCTTCGGCGATGGTCTGGTTGATGGCAGGGATCTTCCTCAGGGCCTCCTCTGCAGCCGTCTTGTTATCATTCACGCGCTTGTCGAAATCTAAAACAAGTTCAAGGAATGCCTTTGAACTGAACTCCCAATAAGCAAAAGGGGAACCTTTTAGGGAGCTGTAACTGGATTGTTTTCTATAAGTAATGAAAGCCAGGGAAAACAATGGAAAACAGCTTGGGCTGAATCTTGGAAGAGCAAAGTACGCATCTCTACACAGAAGATTTCCCAGGAATAGTCATATGAAAATATATCTGTTTCTGGAAAGAGAACTCTTACTTGAAAAATGTGTGTTAACACAGAGCGCTAAGCATGTCTTTATTACCACCTCCACCAGTATTAGAAGGTGCAATTTATTTAGTGTTTACTGTGTCAGGTACTAAGAGCTTTATGTTCCTGTGATGCAAGCTGTATCACTTTCACAAGTGAGACAACTGAGGATCAACGAGGTTAGATAATTTTTGAAGCAGGGATTCAAACCCAGGTCCCCTGAGCCAGAGCCCGTACTTTCAACCATTATCCTATAAAGTTTCCATATTTACAGAACTTCTATCTTATCAGAAGTGAATCTAGGGCTACTCAGTGAACATTTCTATCTAGGATGAAGGAAAAAAGAGTTAGGTGCCACTGGCAAAGAAAATGAAATCCATTTACCAACATAAGTCAGCTAAATGCTGTCTTGGTTATGTGAGTGACCCTGGCATAAGAAAATGTCTTTTTTTTCTTTTTTTGGTTTTCACACTGAAGTATGCAGGGATAAAATGACATTAGCTCTGGACTTTCTTTGAAACACTTCAGCATGAAAAAAGTAGGGTGTTGGGGATGCGGTAATAAGTGTGGTAAAAACCATGATTTGAAAAAAAGGAAATCACCCCAGTGGAGCAAACGTACAAATTCACGCTTGTTATCTCAGCCTTTCCTACCTTTCAGGTTGTTGAGAATGTCATTGGCTTCTTGTAAAGTATTTCGTCCCTTTTTGGCAGCTTCTTCAGCAAGAGCCTTGGCGGCATCGGCTCGGGCTAGGAGTTGGTCCGCGGTCTGCAAACACACGGCAGATGAGAGGACGAACCATCCCAAGCAAAACCCTTCTCTCGCCTCAGAGACAAAGCTTCTCAAAGCTGCCACCCTGAGACTTCCCGGCACACGGCAAGGAGGCCCAGGCATCCCGTGGAAGACCCTCCTCCACATGCTTTGCGGTCTGCCGCCTCTGCAACGGAGCTACCATCGCGGACGCGACTTACACCCGGACTGTTGCAAATACTGCCTCAAGAAAGGAGGCAACCTGCAAGTCAAACCAACCTGCTGTTCGGTCTTTCCTTTCTCCAGAAGGTTCTTTACTTCAAGTTCCTTCCCTCTCATGTCTTCTCTGAGATCCTCATAGTCTTTTAACTTCTGGTCTATCAGGCGGTCCAAATCCTCGGTTTCCTTCTTTATTTTATTTGCTTCATTCTGTAAAAAGCAAGTAAGATCACTACATTTTTTTTTTAATTTTTATTTTTTTTCCACAAGAAAATCGGAAGAGAAGGATCACTACATTTTACATAAAATGATTAAACTGATGAAGAGGTATGCTTCAAAATTCTGTAACACTTAATATTCAATAGACATTTTTAAAAGAATACCACAGGTCAAGACTTTATGGACCTCCTTGAAAAAAAAATTGAGGAATACTTTACACACAGTGAAATTCACAGCATTTACACATTTACATGTAGTTTGATGAGTTTTTTCTTCTTTGAGACAGTCTCACTCTGTTGCCTGGGCTAGAGTGCTGTGGCGTCAGCCTAGCTCACGGCAATCTCAAACTCCTGGGCTCAAGCCAACCTTCTGCCTCAGCCTCCTGAGTAGCTGGGACTACAGGCACGCACCCCCATGCCCGGCTAATGTTTTCTATTTATTTTTAGTTGTCCAGCTAATTTCTTTCTATTTTTAGTAGAGACAGGGTCCTGTTCTTGCTGAGGCTGGTCTTGAACTCCTGACCTCAAGCGATCCTCCTGCCTCGGCAAGTTTGATGAGTTCTGACAAATATATTTCCCTGCATCACCAACACCCCAGTGATGATACAGAATATTTCCATCACCCCAAGAAGCTTCCTTTATCCCCTTCCAATCAGTCTCCACCCTATCTTTCCAACACCTCAGCTGCCACTGTTCTGATTTTTATCATCATAAGGTTATTGTCTTGCCTATTTTCAAATTTTGAATATATATATAATCGGACAGTATGTACATGTCTGAAGACACCTAAACTTTTAGTGTAAAGATCAAGTCAGCAGCTCACATATGGGAAAGGGTCTAGGTGTACTCTGCTTTAAGTTATTCAAATATATTATAATTTGGATTTGTATTAAAGATTTAGGAATGATTATTTATATCATTAAAGTAGTCTTTGCTATTTAATGTTTATAACCACAGAATTCTTTACCTTGGTAGGTTCTACTCGTGTACATAAAGCAGAACTCAGCTTTAGCAGTGAGTCAGTGGAGGACAGAGGAAGGAGGTGTGGCAGTCAGAACGGCTCTGACGCAGACGGAGGGGTGTCTGGGGCGGGGCTGTGCGTACAGGCCGTGTGCCCTACCTCCAGCGCCTCTGAGTCCACGGGGGTCAGCTGAGCCACGCTGGCATAGATCTCCACGGCTTTATCACCTGCCCTCTTGGCCTCGTCATGCACTCGGGCGGCTTGTTTCTCCAGATCCTGTGAGATGTTCTTCGCTTGTTCATACCTAAGAAACAAATGATGTGATTTAATGAATAACTTAGCTGCTTTCAGCATCTTAATGTCAATCAGATTCTGTCCAGTTTACATCACGACGACATTCCCAAAACCTCAAAGGAAATGTCACGTTAAAATGCTCTCATTTTAATACCAACATGTAGCATAAATTTACATTTTATCTCATTATTTCTATTTATACCGTATGTCTTATCATATACTTTCTTATTTCAGACACCCTTTAAAGATTTGTAGGTTAAGTTCATGTTTTCTTTGCTTACTCTACCATATTTTTTCTCTTCTTTTTTCATTCATACAGAATTTTCATTATCATGGCTAGTCTTGCTACCATTCTCTGTAGTTACAGTAATTGAATCAAACAAAATCTCTGTGGCTCCATGTCCCCTGCTCTAATTATTGCACCATTTCAAAAGCATGATCGACAAAGGAAATCTTGCTGCATGAATGCACGCCCTGAATCCACCAGCATTTAATTCTTCATTGAACTAGTGCTACTTACAAGAACATTTGAAGCACTGCAAGCCACTTGTAAATTATACTCACTTCCTATTAAGCTCTTCAATCTCAAATGCTGTTTGATTTTCTCCTGCCAGTGTCCTCAAAAGCAGATTATAAGCCTCAGTTGATGTATCATTGGCTGTCTTTGCCACTCGTACAATGTCATCAGCTTCTTGTTTATGGCTATCCAAATAAAAGAAAAAATAAGCCATGAAACAGAACCATCTGATGAAAAAAAAAAATTTCAGATAATGCTTACTTTATTACATATAAACATACCAATGTGGGCAGAGTTCTACAAACATTGGAATAACTCTAATTTGGAATTTGGTGATCATTTCAGTGGGGCTGAATTTACGAATAGCATTCTGTAAACTGAGATAAGGCTATTTTCCAAGAAAATTAATGGTATAAAATTTATAGGGGAAATATTTATAATTCTTCAGAAAAAAACATTTTTAAATATAATTATTTAAGAGTAATTTACATATAAAACCAAGTATGCTAGCAAGAATCATTTGTCTAGTCATAAATACAAATCCCAGGCCTAATCTTTATTAACAATAATCTGCTAGTCTAGTTCATTGACTAGATAGTGTTAGGACATCTTTGACTATTCAGATTTTTCATATGCAGCCTAGCTACTGGCAGGAAAAGCAACTCAACACCAGTGGCAATGAACAGGTCAAGAGGGACTCAAGCCCAATAATGCATTTTAGCTGGGTAACTGCTAAGGTTTTTTCCACATCTGAAAAATGTGTATATTGTCACACTACAGTATGTGGCCATTTTTTTTGGTATGATAAACTTTCATTCAAAATCCTTGCATAAAGCCCATCAGAATTAATGTATCTCCAAGACCTAGTTTTCTTGGGCGCTTTCTACGACGTGTTGAGCTACCTTCTTTTAATAAGAAAATCCAGCTATGAAACCATGAATGCTCTGTGAACTAGATTATGTAGCTCACACACTCACATTTACACAGAACAGAAGGAGACCACATGTTAAAGCAAGAGACCAGTGTAATTGCTCTGGACACTGAGGCTAAAAATTCTAACCTTGGGCTTACTTAAGTACCTATACCCACAAGGTCTACTAACTGTTCTACAAAGCATTCAACAAACACTTATTGAATACCTACTATATAACAGGCACTGGGGTTTCAGCAATGAATAAAACACACAAGAATGCCCATCCCCATGGAGTCTACATTTTAGCAATTTTATTTTTAAAAATCTTTACAACTAATGCCCTCTATAATTTAAAAGTCTTACAAAGAAATTACCTTATGCTCAATAAAAGTCTTTAAAAAACATCAGGAATGAAAATGGTCTGTTTTCTTTGGCTGACTTTCAAATGTACCATGAGTTAGTAAATGTTTTCCATGGAGATTTGAAAATTAAACATTTTTGTTTAAAAACTCAATTAGAAATATTTAAAAAATTAATTAAATTCTACTGAGATTCTTAGAAATCTATTAATTTTGAAATTAAAAAATAAAAATGTTATGGTTTTCTTTGAGATGTGCAAATATAATTTCTCTTCAAACCATCATATTCTAATGTTCCAAGTGAATATTCTAATTTCAAAGTATGTAGTATCCATTAGGTAAGTTCTCTTCCACATCCCTCCGATCTTCCCATTCTCCTATGGGTGAATGTTACGAAAAAAGCTCAGATTTCATCATTATGCAATATATCCATGTATAAATATCAAATCTGCACATGTAACCCCAAATCTGTGAAAATGTTTTTAGGAAGTAATTTCAAAGTAAAAGGAAGAAAGAGCACACATAGCTGATAACGTTTCAGAAAAGAGAGCCAATCTTGCAAAAGCATGTTATGTGGAAAGTGTTTAGGGGTTATGGGACACACAGCACACACACACCATAAGGCGAGCCACAACTTAACCATTAAACAGGGATCTGGAGGTTACCGTTCAGCAAGCTTTCGAGCCTCTTCTGCCAAAAGAGTCATGTTGTTTGGGTCCCCTGTAGACTCTGGCTGAGCAACTGACTGAAGAAGAAATGAAGCACTTATTCTCAAAGGACTGAATTATTAAAATTTAATACAGCAAGTGTTCAAACTAAATTTTTACTCATATTAGAGGGCAAAAAGAATGCCTCTTAGTTTCAGAGATCTTTACTTAATATCAGTACCCCTAGTTGCAGATTATTTCTATTTTCAGTAAAGGATACAGAAGATTAAATTGCATAGTACCACAGAAGGAACAAAGCTAGAGAAAGAACCCAGATGTCCCTGGTTTTTTTTCCAGTTCGTAACTGTTTCATGCCAACTATGAGCAACATGGCTTTCTTGCTCATACTTGGGGACAAAGAAAAAGACACAAGGAGACAACTTAGCTGAAGCACTCCACCGCCAGTAACAGACTTGCTCCAAATTACCAAGGGACTCCCCAGCTCCACCTCAGACCTTCGCAATCACTCACCACGTTGGCAGCAGCAACTCTGGCTTTCTCAAGTTCTCTGGATGCGATTTCAATCAACTGTTCTGTGTTCTCAACTCGGGCACGTGCTTGTTCAGCCAAGTTTCCAGTCTCTTCAATGGTATTTCGGATATTCTGTAAACGACTAATTTGGCTGGACAGAGTGTTATTCACTCTCTGGAGGCGATCCATCAGATTTTGGTCTACATCTGAAACGGTATTACAGAAGAAAGTCCGTAAATTATCTGAAGTGGACATAGCATCTCATGTGAAATCCGAGGCATTTCTTTACTCTTCCAAACATAGCACCTTTCTGACAAGTTTGCCCCGAGCCCACCAGCAGAGCTTGTCAGTCTTCCCCTGCCTGGCCCAATCTTCACTGTTACAGCCACCCCACTGTGAGCTCCTCTTTCTTAATCATCACTGTGTCTTAAACAGTGGTTGGCAAAGAGAAGATACGCAGGGAATATTTGATGAAGGGAAGAAAGATTGACTTTGATGTTCCAGCACATGCCAGATGTAATCAGGAATATACGATGTTGTTAAAAATGCTGCCAGGGCTGGGTGTGGCTGTACAGGCTCATGCCTGTAATCCTAGCACTTTGGGAGGCCGAGGTGGGAGGACTGCTGAAGGCCAAGAGGTTTAGACCAGCCTGAGCAACATGGTGAAACCCTATCTCTGCAAAAAAATAGAAAAATTAGTCAGGCATGATATCATGTGTCTGTAGTCTCAGCTACTTGGGAGGCTGAGGCAGGAGGATCACTTGAGCCCAGGAGTTTGAGGCTGCAGTGAGCTATGATGATGCCACTGCACTCTAGCCTGGGCAACAGAGTGAGACCTGTCTCAAAAAAAAAAAAAAAAAAAAGCTGCCAGGCTCAGTCCTGAGAGCTGACCATTTCTCAAAACCTAGAAAAAACTAGGTTCATAACAGATGTTAAATTGGCAAAGTAAACTCATTTTGTATTTTAAACTAAAGGGACTTTTGCTGCCACCCCCATGCTTCAGCATATCCATGTAATTTCTTTCTAACTGATCTTTGTTTTTGAATAGTTCTTCAAATTATTCTTTATTAATAATGTCCATTCGACTTAAACCTCATACTTGGATCCTAATAAATCAAAAGATAAATATAAGCCTGTCATTATTAAAATTCTCATGTCATGAGATTATAATAATACACAACAATCATTAAGTAAGTCCTATTCAAAACTGACCAGTTCTTTTTTTCAGCATGATGCCCAGTGTCGGGGTCTAAATTTTCCAAGGAATGCAAAAAAGATAAGAAGTCAAAGTTAAGACCAATACAGGTTTGGAAAATAGCAACTTGGAAGCAGGGCCATGAAATGCACGTGCAAAGGTGACGTAGTACACAACTCGTGCCTAACTATACATAGCGGTCCTGCTTGGAGGATTACTTAAGCAATTCCCTGATAATCTAAAGATTTTTAAGACAATACAAAGAATAACAACGAGCTTATAAATCATTTTAGATTTAGGAGGCCTAAGCAGCCAAGGAGGATACAGAAGCTTCTTCTCTTTAGATCTTCAAGAATGCAATAGACATTGATATCTCTGTCCAGTTCTTTAGAGAAACAGTATCAACTGAAAAGAGGAGAGACAGATAACCTAACTGGTAGGTTCACTTTAAATGCCTTCCAATTCCAAGTGTCTACTTGAAAGACCTAACTGCAGCATATAATCTCCTTTCAAATCTGCAGAATAAACACAAGTTTAAACTACAAATGAATACTTAGGGGTAGTCTTAAAAGATAAATCATTACGGAGACATTTTCATTCTTGGCTAGTTTGAACCTAAACAGGAAAGGTCAGCCAGGAACTCCATGACTCAGGTTTTAGGGGTCATGGATTTTAATTCCAGCCCCACTATGATGCTCCCGGAGCTATCAGAAGCAGCAGCCCACATGCTCCCCACTTTCAGGTGGCTCAAGGGGAGGCATGATGGCTATGGCTTCTATCAGAGCTTCCATCCAAGAGAATCACCTATTTGGGCACAGAGAAGTCAGCAGTAATTGTGGCCAAAGAGAGCTATGTGTAGCTGGGGCTGCGCCCAGATGTTCAGGGCTGAGACAGGTGCCAACAGGTGCTGGCTGACCTTCCTTTTTCGTCCCTTGGCCTAATCCCATTGCTGGCGGTGCCGGCACCAGAGATGTGTGCCAAACTCCAGCTCCTGGTTGGACTTGGTACTTAAGAATATAACCCCCACATTCTTTAACGTATACAGCAAGACATATGAATTTGTCATTTCAAGAGAATGCAAATGGAAAAACATGTATGCCAAAAGTTGTTGCTGGAAAATGAACATTGTTAAAAAAAAAAAAACACTCTTGTTTCCACAGAACAGAAAACGTTTAAATTCTTCTTAATCTATGTTTAAGACTTAAAATGTAATAACAACAACCAAAACAGAAACAAACACACGAAAACACCTAAAGTTAAAATAAGCTATTGACCTCTGATTTTACTTTCTCAATTTCTAAAAATTTACCCTATGGAACAATTTCTAGACTCTCACATAAAATCAAACAAACTGGCTCAAAACAGATACAACTAATTACTTCCTTTTCTACTTCAATACTTTTATAGAATCAAAATTCTACATATTAGAGCTATTTATAACAAGTAATAAACAATGCAGTTACTTTTTGTTGACCTATACTCTGACAGGAAGACTTTTCTATGCAATTCCAAATGGATACAGATTCATAAACTCAGTGGTGAAGTCAATCATTGCTGTCCCAAGTATACCAGTTCTAATGCACATTTACCACCCCCATCTGTGATCACTTTTATCTCCAGGATGGAAATCCCCAAAACAAAGGCGACTTCAGCCCGATGGTGGCCACTCTGATAGCAGGAGGAGTATCTTATTCATCTTTTCATTATTGGTGTTTAGCCCAATGTAAATCCTCTCAATGTTGGTGATAGGTTTTTGGAAAATGCAACTTTAAGCAAAATGACGTACTGTATAATGAAACCAAGTTTACTATAGGTTAATCGATATAAACAACAGCTAAGTTCCCACAGCATACAGTATGCCATTTCACTTGAAGTCGTAGTTATTTATTGATGATGTTAAATGAGAACTTACTGTACTACACTTGATAACTGTAGAAAAGGACTTGTCTAAGTTTAAAAGAAAGCTTAATTCACAGAGTAAGAAAAATAAATTTTAAAGTGATTTAAAAAGCAAGTAAATTTTTTAATAACGTTTTTCATTTGGAAGTTCTAAAAACTTTCTTTTAAAGTCAATGAAGTATTTTAAAATAAACATACTGTTTTCTAAATCTTAAGTCAACCTCTTCTCTGCTTATCATCAGTCTCAGCAGATAATGTGCAGAGGACTGATTTAACTGCAGTGGACCTTAAAAATGAACATAATATGTAAAACATATACTACTGCATAATGTTATTAGCACATTTGTTTGCTAACTAGAAAATTCACAAGTAAGCACTAATTTCTAAAATGTTTACTTTCACAAACACCAAGTGCTGTATATTCAATAGTTAACTGTTTAGTCAATACTTGAAAATCACAATTTTCCCTTATGAGAATCCTTTCTAAGGAAATAAAGCAGTGTATTAAATAAATTCTCATTCACTAGAATAATGAAAAATCAAAGTTCAAATTTTCTACTTAAAATACTGCATACAAAAATGAATGCCTTTATTAATTTTTAATCTATTTTAAGATACTTGTACTAGGACAGATTTATAAAATACTTAAAATTGTTGGAAAATCACCTTATGATTATTATATCTAAAAGCAAGCTGTTTTTTAAAATATTGAATTAAAACTGAAATAATTCATATTCAATGAGTAGTTTAAAAATGAAGAACGAATTTTATAAAACAATGCTAATTAACCTTGAATTAGGAACCACATCTAAAGACTGGCCCATCTCATGGAAGCTCCCACTGTTCAATCACGCGTACCTTTGACATCCTGGGCCTCGCGAAGGAGGTCCGTAACCTCCCGCTCTGCTTCCTTCAGTCTATCCTCAAAGGCTTGATCTGTCACCATCTCTTCTCCAGTTCCAAGGTTTGCCATGAGACTCTCTAATTCCTGGAGCTTCACTCGATGATCAGCAACCTAAACACAACGAAGGAAGAAAAGGGAAAGGTACGACACACAGGTACTCCTGAAAAACCCAATCCCACCCCTGTCGGACTCACAGGGGCACTCTACGACACGCAGGTCTACACACCCCATGCACGTCCACTTCTGAATAGGTGACATGAGTAGTTTTTCTTTATTTCTCTGGCTTTAAGAGAAAACTTTCAGGACCATTCCTTTGACTTCAAACACTACATGCTGATGATTCTTGAGCTCTGACCTCTCCCTTGAGTGTCAGATTACCTTCTTGATACCTCCACTCAACCCTGTGACAGGTATCTCAAACCTAACATCCAAAATTATACCTCTGCATTCTCCCTGAGTAATCTCCATCTCAGTAAGGCCTCCAGCTACCTTAAGCAAAAAACCCGAGACCCATCCTTGATTTTTCTCTTTCTCTGTCCTGCCCCAAATACATGTTTATCCAACCCAATCGAGCCTTCCCCTTTGCCCCACTGTTAACCATCATTCTTCACATGGCACTCAGAATGCTCCTCTTAAACATAAACTGGATTTTGTGGCTTTTTCAATGCATTCCCACTGGATTTTGGATAAAATCTAAACTCCTTACTATGGTCAACATGGCCTTATATAACCTGTCCCTGCCAAACCCTCCATTCTTACGGCAGACCACTCCCTCCTCACTCGGCAGGCTCCTGCCACTGCCCAGCTTCCAGGCCTCTGAACATCACGTTCCTTCTGTTTGGAACAACTTTACTGTTACTTCTCACTTGGCTCACTGCTTCTTATCCTTAAGATCTCATCTTAAATAAATTTCCTTAGAGAGGCCTTATATAAAAGTAGTTTCCCCCAGAGATTCTCCATTTCTATGCTTTTTGGCACTTATTTCAGTGTTTCTCCTGTTTATATATTTAATTTTTATTATTTGACTCCCAACTGCAACATAAATCTTTTCTTAAGAAGAGTGACCACATCTATCTTGCTTGACATTTCTTCTCTGGAGCTTAGTGCACAGTTAAGTTTCCGTTCAGCGTCTGCTGAATGAATGAAAACATACACTGTTGACAGCTTACCTTATCCTTTACCAGCCGGTAACAAGCTGGACATTCCTGGCAGCCAGGCCAAGAACGATTGTAGAAATAGTTCTCTTCACACTGGTCACAGCGATTACCCACAAAGCCTTCCCTGCATTCACAGTGACCATCGTCCTTGCACTGGAGTGAAAGAGACCCCTCAGGATGACAGTCACAGGCTGCAGAATGAGGGGCAAATAACACAGAATAAGCAAAAGAAGGAAGAGTGCATTTTATCTTAGCTCAGTCTGATATCAATAGGCTGACTACACTATTACTGTAAGTCCCCTTTTTTTTGAAAAACAGGCGTACTTATGAGATTTTAAATGGTTAAGTCTGTTTAGCAGAGAAAACAGACATTTTTAAAGTAAAAATAAGCTTTAAAGTAAAATACGCATCCTTCTGGGGCGTATTTCATGTTACCCAGTAATTATAGAAGTTATTAAACTAATCAGTGCCCATTTTATGCACTTCAAGAATTCTTCTCTACCTTCTACCATCCCCACTGTTTAGTATTTCTCTAAGGAAATAGAAAACCCAAATGCTAATGCTTCTTTTGCATTATTTTATACTTTGTTTACTCATTTTTTTCTCTGAACTGCGTCAACAATTTATGCTACATTCCACAGAAGAAATGAAGGAATTCAGAAAGCAAAAAACCAGTCTGTTCTGAGGCCTAATTCCAGGCAACTGTTTATGCAAAGGAAAAGCAGATGTTTACATGTAACCGTATCAAAAGGGCCCCAAGGGTGGGAAGCAACTGCAGCCAGTAAGTCAACACACAAATTGTGAACGGAATCCTTCACTGTTTCATTACCTGCACTAAGAATGTGATCAATAAAAAAGTTTCATCAAGCACAGTGGGAAAGCTCAGTAATCAAAGGGATACTTTGGCAAAATAAAAGATTGAAAAAAGGAACAATCAGAAACACCGTAAAAGAAAACATAAATAAGGTGGTTGCAAAGAAACCAGAGAAGGCCTTGATCACCAAAGTTTTAGAAAAAATGGCATTCATCTGAATAAGTATCTATGATGACTCAGGTACTAGGTACAGACCTGACTACAAGCCAGGTGGCTAGGCTGAGGCTGTCAAAGTCCTTTCCGGACTTATGACACTAACAGGAATTAGGGGAGGCCTAAGAGTTGTCTGCCACCAACAGCCCTTACGTTTGCAGCCTTCGGGTCCAAACCCAAAGTGGTTGACCTCGCAGCGTTCACAGTGCTGCCCGGCGATGCCGGGCTGGCACTCGCACTGGCCGTTGCGGATGTCACACTGCCCGTTGGTGGAACCCAGAGCATGGCAGTCACACCTGAAAATGAACACAGGACATTTCTCAGGTAAAAAAACCAGGCTTGAAGCGAAACTTTTTTTTTTCAGCACAACACTGACGTAGTATGTACCAGAAAACTGTATGTTGAGGGTTATTAAGCCCCTGAGGTTCCAGTAATTTTCATGAGCACTATTCGGAGTCTTTTTTTCTAACCTACTGCTACCAGCGGCTCTCCAACCCGGCACTGTATCAACACTGACTAGCAGCTTTGAAAACAGGAATTCCCAGGCTACAGCCCTGGAGGGTTTGCTTCTAAGCACCTCGGAAAGGACCTTGTAGTCTGTATTGTTAAAATGCTGCTCGGGTGATTCCGACACAGCTGGGGTCACCGTGCTCCACTCCCTTCTTTCATTAGCTTAATTAGAATCCTCCAGTGCTGCCCCTAAAGGATGCCTGGCCTGTATTAGGCACTCAAATAATGTCTGAACAAAGTCAAGCCAACTATTAAGCACAACTTATAAAAACTCATTTCTTATAACACAAAAAGCAAAGGTTGCTTCCACCAAAGGCACCAATGTCTCACCGCTCACAGCCTTGCCCGCTCTGCAGGTTGTAGAATCCAGGGTCGCAGGAGCCACAGTCCCGGCCAGTCACGTGAGGCAGACACTCACACTGCCCGGTCACGGGGTTGCAGCTGCTCTGCTGTTTCGCCGTCCCATACGGATTGCAGTTGCAGGCTAGGGCAGGAAGACAGAGACAGCAAAAGATGCGAATCATCCGAGAGAAATACCAAAATATAAACCGTTCAAACAGATTCTTTAGACTTGTGTTATGTAGTATGGTAGCCACTGGTCACACATGGCTACTGAGCACTTCGAATGTGGCTGGCTAGTCCGAACTGAGATATGCTATACATGTGAGATATACACTGAATTTTGAAGACTTAGTGTGGAAAAAAGCATATATTTCATTAATAATTTTTTATTGATTACCAGTTGAAATAAGATGTTGGATATATTAGGCTAAGTAGAATGTATTAGAATTAATTTTACCGTTTCTTTTTGTTTTTAATGTGGTGACTAGAAAAGTTTAAGTTGTGTAAGTGGTTTGCACTGAATGCCTTTAAATATTTAGAGACACACATGAATTCTCAGAATAAAGGACTATAACTGTGACGGACTCTCATCGGCGGCTGATTACCTCTGCATTTGTCTGCTGGATTGGGGGCCAGGGGATTTCCAAAAAACCCGTCTTTGCACCGGTCACAGTAGAAACCAGCAGTGTTATAGATGCACTTCAGGCACTCTCCGGTCACGCGATTGCAGTTTCCCACCGCGTTGGGATCGATGTTGTCATTGCACTGGCACAGGCGGCAAAGCCTCACAGGGCCGTTCCCGCCTAGAGGGTCCCCAAAGTAGCCATCGTCACAGAGCTCACATCTCTTACCTGGGGAGGAGACAATCTGATGTTACGAAAGAAAGGTCTCAGACATTTCTGGAGCGGTATGACCACCGGTTAAAGACAGTCTACTCCAATCATCAGACGCAAGAGGACATGGTGCAGCGGAGGGCGGATGCCCTGGGCTGTAGCCCTGGCAATGGGCCAGACCAGTGGAGCGACCCTGAGCACATCTCTACTTCCTCCCTAGAAAGGAAGCTTGGTTTGTCTACTTCACTTTAAACTGTTCTGACAATCAACCAAAATTATGTATTATAGGTGCTCTGTAAATAAGTCAGGTCCAAGGTTCATAACCTCTCCAGTCCCAAAGGACGGCACATTTATACATGTTGTTTGGGTTGAGGATATTGAAAAGGATGAAGTGCCACTCTTACCACACCTGTATGTTTCCCATACAACAGGGTGTATAGGATCATTATCTTAAAATGTAAAGGGCATGTGCTAATCCTTGTTGAGTAGGGTCAACTCGTGCAGAATCAGAACATGTTAGGAGAAAACTTAGAAATCAGCTGCCACCTGCTTCTATTGTAGCTAAGAAAACAAAGAGAGTAAGAATTTTCCCACAACCAAATAACTGACAGAAGAGAAACAGAGCTGGAATCAGGGCTCTTTCTATCATATTAAACTCACTACTTCTCATCCTTCCTTTTCTACTTTCTTACCATTATTAGCTCAAGTTGAGCTCTTGATATCTTTATAGCCAATAGGGCCTGAATTAGCCTAACATTTTTGGAGCATCAGATATTTGTTCATTTATTCATTCAACAAATATTTTCTGAGCATCTACTATCTACCAGCACTGTTCCAGGTCATCAGGATGATGTGAACAAGTTGACGCGGTCTCTGCTTATGCTGCAGTTGGTGGAGACCAATACACAGACGTACAAATAAACAAGATTTTTTCAGACAGGGATGAGCATAAACAATTTAAACAAAACAGAGCAACACGACAGAGTGAGGGTGAGGGCTAATTTAGATTGGGTGGTTAGAGAAAGTCTCTGTAAGAGAGAGACAGCAGGACATTGGGATGGCCATGGAAAGACAGAAAGGAAACCAGCCGTGGTAACATCCAAGGGAAGAATGTTTCAGAAAAACAAGAGGAACCGCAGAAGCAGTAACACTCAGTCCATGCAGGACCATGTAGGTCACAGGAAGGGATTTGGATTTAAATGTAAATGATTCAAGAAGCTATTGGAGGGTTTTAAAATACAAAGACATTTTTAAAAAATGGATCTGGGGTACATTTTTAAAAAATTATTCTGGCTTCCACGTGGAGAATGGATCCTAAGGGAGCAGTGAAGCAGGGAGACCAACGAGCAATTCTAGTGAGAGATGACAGTGGTTTGAACCAGGGTGGGGGCAGTGGAGGGGCTGAAAAGCGATAAGACTTGCTGACGGGTTGTTTTTGGGAAAGGAAAGAAAGAAGAATCATGTATGTGCCCTAGGGTCTTAGCTTGAGCGACCAGGTTAATGGTAGTATATTTACTGAGATGAACAAGATTGGGGAAGGAACAGACTTGGGGTTGGAAAAAAAGGGAGAAAATCAAAAATTTAACTTGGATTTGCTTAAATTTGAGATTCCTTTAGCTATTAATATGTGAATTAAGATCAAAGCAGAAAATAGTTGGCATATTCAAACTAGCATGACTTGAGGAAAGTTTACCAAAGGCACTATTTGTAGGAGTATGGGCAGAATGTAGGGAAACCACAGGGGAGTGTAGCACCTGGGATAGGCTCCACGACCAGGGCCTCAGCGGGTGGCTGGAGGGAGCACTTCCCAGAACCTAAGGTCAGAAGAGCTGTTTGGGGAAGGCCTGCTGCCAAGAGCTGAGAACTTTGATTTGAAGTTATAAACCCAGAGGACCCCACAGAAAGGGGGCCTTGGAATAGATACTCTGCCCTCACCCTCCTCCTCTGTGATCTCCTGTATGTGTCTTCTGCTGTCTGAACTCAAATGGAGCCTGACACTCAACGCAGCACACACATTTCTCATCAGAGCAGACAAAGGTGCACAGTGGATGCTGAGGGGCGAGCACGAGGCTTCCGGCCCACACCACGTGGAGGAGGCAAGCAGGCAGCTGGTGCTCAGGAGAGAGGTTAAGGCTGAAGATATAGATTTTGCCACCACAGGCACAGAAAGGCTTTTGAAGTCTGAGGATGAGATCTGATCATCTAAAGGAAGACTGGAGATCAAGCTGACATTAGAGCCCTTGGGTGACAAACAGAGACAATCAAAGGATACCCAAAAGAAGAAAGGTCAAAGGAAAACAAAGTGAAGTGTCACAGAAGGCAGGAGGAAAAAACGTCTGGAGCAAGGGGAACAGAAAACAGAGGGGAGTATTGCAAAAGACTGGGTAAGATGAAGACTGAGCAGAACAGAAAATGCAGTTGGGGCAGTGGGGGGGATTACCAGGACATTGGAGAAGGTAAGAATCCAGGGATCCTCCTGGTCTCTGGTGTAAACAGCAGCCAGACTCTCACCCAAGATCCACTCCAGATTAGGATTAAAACAGGATTTCAGTTGTGCTTTTCATCAGGTCACTTAGCTATTCTAGATATCCTTATTGTAAAAGTTTTAAACCTTTTGAATAAAACTAAAATCTGGTAGAAAAACTAGAGCAGAGCTACCTGGTAGCCCATGAAATACTCACTCCAAAATACTTGTTGGCAGCTACAGTCAGTCTACGCCTTTGTTTTAAAGTCTAGGATCTACGTTCAAATCCTGGCTGTACCACTTACATGACTTTGGGCAAATGAGATACTTCTTCTAGCCTTAGTTCTCCTTATCTTCTCTCCTTCCACTGGGAGAGGCACCCTCCTCTCTACTCCTTTAGCATTCCTGTGTACATTCTTTTATCTGAATTAACCATACTATATTAAAATTTTCTGTTTCCCTTTAGAAATTTTAGCCTCTGAAAAAGAGGGACTATCCCTTATTCATTTTGTATTTCGAAAGACATGCACTCAAATTTATTGGGGGAAAAAAGAATATTATTACTACTTATTTACCCCAAAAGACTGTTTTAAAGATTAAATTACATGTAAAGGCATACCATGCATAAAGATCTCGGTGGCTATCAGTATTTATTCACAATTTTTGACAGTCTTATATATGAAGAACATCTTACCTCATATCTGCAACCACTATTCATTTATTTAGCAAACATTTATATTCATTCAACAGATACCCATACCTACCACTGTTCTGGGTGTTCTGGTTTATGCAAAAGTGAATAAAACAAAGTCCCTGCTCTTATGGTGCTTAAACCAAGGGAGGGGGACTGAAGGGTGGAGAAGAAAAACAATAAACAAATGAATAAATATAAAAATGTTAAGTGGTCAAAAAATGCTATAGAAAAAACCAAAGCGGGATATAAGGATAAAGAGTGATGGCATTTTTTTAATAGGATCTGTGCTGTTTCTCATACAGACTTCTCTGTACCATAATTAACATCCTCAAGAATTACTACAGATCATTCCCTTCAAGCCAGGTGATAGCTAACAAAACAAATATACTCCCTAGTCTTGTGTGAGAGACATCTGGATAGCAACTAGTACATTTATAACATTTTCCAAGATCTCCTGTATTATGTTCTACCTTTCCGCTCAGTATCCCAAATAGTCTCAGTTCACCATTTGTATTATTTAGTATAGACATAAGACTGTCACCACCATGCTTAACTGTTTCATTTTGCAGCTGAAGTCTGTCCAATCAAACAACAGAATGAGTAAAGGAATCTCTCGCCAAAATGCTACGTTAAGTACTTCTAAGAGTCGACACTGCGAATGGAAATACCAACTATGTGCTGTGGCACCGGAGTAAGGGGCCCAGCAATCTGGGGCAGTAAGGAGGGAGGGTTCACTGAGGAACGCCTTCCTGTGGAAGTCGATGTTTCAACTCACAGCCGCACAACAGGCAGGAGTCGGCCAAAAGAAGTGAGGTTTGGGTAGGAGAAAGTGGGGAAAATCAGTCTAAAGAAAGAGCGGCCAATAGCAGGCCAAAGAATCTGGCCCATTTGAGGGACTAAGAAAGTCCAAAAGGGCTGGAACAGAGAGCACGGGTGCCGGCATGGGTGGTGGGGAATAAGACCGGAGAAGTCTATCTGTGTGAGACTCTGCTGGGCCACTGTTCAAAAAAAAAGTCAGGAAAGAGTCAGAAATATGAAATTCTATACTAATTTCCATTCCTTATTTTGTCTACCTTAAAAAAAATGATTGAATCTGTCCTGCAATTCCTCTGTGCTTCGTCAGTGGAGAGGTGGAAGAAAGATAGAGCATTTTGATGTTTCCTAATAATTAAAGGCTATTTTAATGAGATAAAAGCGATTCAGTTATTAGCTTGGTTTTGGTTCACTTTTTTTTTTTTTTGCATTTATTTTCATGCTCTATAACAGTATCTTTTGAATAAGAAGCTTGTATTGGAGTCAGAGTCTGTACAAGAAGCACAAGAACCTCTCCATCTGGAGGAAAAGTTAGTGAATGAAGGGGACGCTCTATCGGTGAGCTCCCGTCTCCTCAGGAAGTCAACACAGGCAGCTCTGTGAGCAGCTAGGAGAGATCTAGTTTCAAGTTCTTAGGAAAGAGAAAGAAACACACAGAATGGGAACAGCCTATATGAAGCTATTAAAAAAAAAAAAATATATATATATATATATCTTTTCCCAACTAAATGTGATAGAGTCTGACACACTGAAAGGACTATTTATAGAACGAATTTAAAGAATTTAAAAATTACCACTTTATATAAAGAATCCCGGGTCAGCCCCACAAACTAAAACTCAAGCTGTGGTTCTCATCTTATGAGAGAGAATATGCTACAGTGATCATTGTGTCTTCAGAGCCAGGCTGCCTGGGTTGAAATCCCAGCTCGATCGATGTCTAGCCTTGCGGCCTTGAACAACTGACGTAATGTCCCTGTGCCTCAGTGTTCTTAGGTGTAACATGAGACTAACAGCAGGACTTACCTCCTGAGGATTCATGGGCCAGTACACGTAGAGTGCTTAGAACAGTACCTGGCCATAAATACTCAACAGATGTTAGCTATTATTAGTTAACTGATACTCATTTTATGAATCCATAATTGATCATTTCCTGTAAACTTTTGCCTATGAAACCCACAATCACCCATAAACCAAACAAAAAATCCAAAAAACCCCTAAAATCCCTTTCCCCAGGTCTTTTTCTAGGATGGAACACAGAAAGCAGATAGAAACAGCAGACTTACCAGTGGTGCCAGCAGGACAGTTGGTGCACACCACCTCCTTTGTTTTGGGGACGACAGCACAACTTGAGCCCCCGGGACATGGACAGGGTTGGCAATCAGAGGAGGTGCCCATGGTTGAATCTCCATAGTAACCATCACCACACTTCTCACAGTGGGGGCCAGCTGTGTTGTCTCTGCAGTTACAAACACCTATTTGCAGAGCGAGTGTGAGAAAACAGGCAAGTGTATAAACAGATGAGACAATGAGCATCTCCTACTCAACTGTGAAAGAGAAGTTAGGTCCAGCGACTGCCAAAGATCGCCTCACCTGTCTCAGGGTCACAGGTCTCACTGTGTCCATTGCAGGTACAAAGCACACACGGACTGTATGGTCCAAGACTTGGAGTTTCTCTTCTGTAACCTGGGAGGCACATCTCACAAAACTGCCCTCCATATCCCACTGGACAGGTACAGGACTCCACCCAAGTTGCAGGGACCCCAGGCCCAGGCCGAGCACTTGCCAGGGTGACATCATCCAAATATCCAGCACCTGTGTATGGCATGGAAAAGAGATGCACTGAACTGGCTCCTGTTTTCCAAAATCTTGTGAAAAGTTAACAACACTAAAAAGTAGCCAGACCCAAAATTCCAGAGAAAACCAGCCATTAGCTTAATTCATCCACTGGAGAAGGTCATAAGAAAATAACATTTAGAACAATCATGTGGTACTGGGTGCTAGGTATCTGGAGCAGTGGTATAACAAACTTGTATTTTTATAAACACACACATACACACACACACACACAGATTTGTCAGATTTTACTGTTCTCCTGGTCTCCAACATGAAAATGAAAAGTGCTGGACATTCATTTGGGGCAAGAAGAGATATGGATAAGAGTGTGGGGGAAAAGAAGAGTTTAAGTCTGTAGCGACTCAGCAGTGTTTTTGTTCTTTTGCCACACTAGGCCCTGACTAGAGTTCAAGGATGAGAAAGAAAGGAAAACACCTGTCAAAAGGTAATACTCAGGTTACATTGTTTTGCCCTCCATAAAACAGGAAAAACAACTAAGTCCCAAAAGCCAGGACTACTTTAAGTCTTCCCTTTCTAAAAAGGACTCTTTCTTCAATCTTGTTCCTACTCTAAAATTATAGTCTCTTTTCCTTTCCCTATAACCAAACTTCTTAAAAGAATATTCTTTGTTTCTCTACCTTCAAATTACCTTTTAAAGCACTGCAATCTAACTTCAGTTTCAACTCTTCTTAAAAAAGAAAAACCTCACCAATGCCTCCTTGATCACCCCATCTAAAACCCAATGGTGCTATTTTCCTAAACCTTTTAATTGTTTTTCTTCCTTAAAATTCTTTTTCTTCCTTGGGTCTCAGGACATGGATCTTAACTATGTTTCCAGGATTCCATCCTCTTTCTCTTTCTATATCTCCTATTATATTTCCAAGTTAAAAAAGCATTGCGCATATGTTGACAACTTTCTAAATCTAGATCTCTAGTCCTGATCTCTTCCTGAGCCCCAGATCCGTACTTCCAACTACTTGTAAGACATGTTCGTCTGGACCTTCACGCAGGCCTCTCCAAAGTCAACACGTGCCAGCTGCTGATGCCACTCCAATGCCATGCCAACACTCTGACGTCACCTCCCCAAACTGCTGTAACTTAAAAAGTTCCTCATTTTAAAAATTTTTTAAAGGAAAATAATTTTAAAGGAACATTTTTAAAAGCCTTGTTCACCTAAAATTATAACAAATGTTCATTCAATAATTTATCATTTTTAATAATTTAGCCAGTGGTTCAAAGGGCTTGATAATTATATAGCAGTAAATAAAAACAAATGAAAATTAAGCAACTTGAACCAGTAGAATTAGGCTTTTTAGAAAATCTATTTATATACAGTGCAACCTCAATTAGCTTATTAATTATAAGATAATACTATTTACTAATGTTAGGCAAATTTTACCCAGGTCCTTAAAAGCAGTTAAAAAATACGTTGTTTTTTATATATAATTTGTGCATAATGTGGTAGTTTACACATTTCTCCATGTTATAGTATTTAGTATTTATAGTATTATAGTATTTAGAGAAAGAAACTTCTGCATTGTGACAGATGCTTCTACCTAATAATCTTCTTAAACGACTCTCCTAAATTATATCACAACTTACTTCTCTCACTATACGTCCCACGGATCTTGATAGAGGTCAAGTTGTTTAGGAGCTTCTGAAATTCAAAAGGGGTGAGGGTAGGTCTCCAAGGGTAATCTGTTGCTTCATGGAGCCTGGAGAGAAAGAAAGGGCCACTTTAACCTCTGTCAGGATAATTCTGGGTGTTGGGAAAACACTTCTTATTCACTAATGCCACCAACAATGCAATCCTCTAATCAAATCAAAAGAGGAGACTGTTGATATGATAATACCATTGGAAAAGGTAAAAGTAAACAAAGAAGACTCCCTTTTACAATCACCATGATAACCCAGCAGTTTTCTTTCACATATACCTGGAGGCCAGATAAACTTAGATAAAAAAAACACTTTCGCAATGGTGGTCAAGTCTGATTTTACAAAGAAGGCTATCTTACCTGAAGACATACTTCACAGTGGTCTCACTGGGATAGGAATTGCCCTGAGCGATCAAGGGCACGGACACTCTTAAGCCAGCCCCCTCAAGCACAAGGTCTTCTGCAGAGAGGCGAGTATCTCGCCTGTCCACTCGAAAGGAGAAGGAGAGGTTCTGACCATAACTCAACACCTGCTTGCCCAAGAACTTTGCTGAAATGCAGACACATGGTGGGCAAGAATGTGAGAATGAGACTAAATAGAAGCACACAGTAAGTCAAACTGCTTTCTAGACTTACTTACCAGGAGCAATGAAGTACCTAGGAAAGTAGCTATCTGAGATCACGGCGATATCTTGCCTCTCAGAGGACCACTCGAGAGATGCTTCAGAGCCATCCCTCTGTTCCACACGCCACCCATCCTCATCTGCAGGCAGAGAATGGAAACACAAGCACTGTTACAGTGTAAACATCCTGAATTCAGGTCCTCTACATACCATGAAAATGTGAAGACTGCACACCTTGTATATAGAAAGTCACCAATAAAAGTTTTTGAATAAATGAATCCTACAACACTATCTATATATGCTATACTCTTCAAGCTGTATTTTACTTTGTTATTATTTATATAACATTGTATTCACTACTCATTACGGTAAATTCTAAAACCATAAGCATGTTTTCATTAAATTAAAAGGCCAAACAAAATTATGCATATTAAATACCAAGAAGTAATGCCACCATCAAAAAGCCCTCAAAGAGCTTCTGATTTTTTAAAAATATATATATTGTAAATGTAGTCCCACAGTTCTAGGGGGTTGGGGGATGAGGTCTAAATTACCAATCTGAAAGGTAGAGGAGATAGAATAAACACTGTAGCCGATGGCATTTGTACAGACAGAAGAATGCCCAAAGCAGAAGCAGGGTGTGCAACCCCTAGGATTAGATGACTCCAGATTAAAATATCCAGGTTTGCATCTAAAAAAGATTAAGACACAAGCAGTTACTCTTTTTCACTTGGAATGTGATAACAGAGAAAACTATACAGCTAGAGAAAGAATGAGCTACCTCTCACAATTGAAGCCTTCGACATTGTCTTTGCAAACGCATCTTCCTGTTTCAACGTTACATTCATCTGTGCTGCCAGAGGGGTTACAAGAGCATGGCCTATTCGATGGGAAATGGAATAAAACAGAGAAGAGAAGAGAGAAAAGAAATTCCACTCAAGCTTTTGTTTCACATGTTGATTTTTAAAAACAAATACATACAGAACAAAATGAATCCTAAAGTCATTTTTATATTTGGATTTGGTTTCAGTCTAAGATACTCATCCTGTTTAGATATTAAACCTCTGCTTACTCTCTGTGCAAACCAAACCCCTCATGGCTCATTATTACAGCTAGTCTTGAATCCTGCTGACAATTGTTACAGGAAAAATGTTCACATTGCTGCCTGTATGCCATAAATCGACTGTATATAATCTATAAATTATTCTTCTGGTTTTGAAAACATTTTACCTGCACCCTGCCTCAGTGAGAGAATGAAATCCAGGCTGGCAACGGTCACACTTGTCCCCCATCACTCCCGGCTTACAGCTGCACCTGCCGTAACTGTCGCACTGTGTGCTCAGAGAACCTGAAATTTAAAGAGCTCAATGTCAACCACAGATCCAGCCAGATGTGAAAGTAAAACTAATATGTTGAAGACAGACAATTGGTAACTAAACACGATGCCTGAGAACCAATATGTAATCTCTAGATGGTCACAGAGAGAATAAGGATCAAATTTAAAATCACACATCTCTCAAAATCAAGCCCTGTTAAGCCATGATATTTTAACTTTCCAGACACACTCTAAGATGAATCTACTCATCATTGTGGAAAACACAAATCATTCTGCACCCACAGTACCCTGCACACCAGACCAGTCACTCCTCTGTGGGCCAGCACAGCTCTTTAAAGCCCATGTCTAGAATTTATGTATAGACAAAAATAAAGGTCAAACTCTTGAAAAGTAGGATGGACCGTACTCGGTGCTGTGCATCTCTGGACACATGCTGACGTACTGAGAATGGTTCCGCCCTCTACGAAGATTAGACTAAACAAAATCACTAACAAGGAAGAACTCACAAAACAGTTAACCTTTTACAGTCAAAGTTCACATGGTCTCTATGATCTGGTTGCCAATTATTTACAGAACCATTACTCAGCAGCTCCCACCCCCACGCTTTCACATACACCAGAAAATCATCTGGAAGTTCAACCTGGTTAAAGAGAGTGGAGGTGTGAGGCAGATCCGGAATCATTTATGTTACAACGTACACACCTCCACACGTGGCTGTGCAAATGCCAGGAAATAAAGCTTTATTTTCTCGCGGGGGCTGGGGGGGAAAGGGAATTCTTATTTTATTTTTCAATCCATTTTCCTGTCACTTACCAACAGGACTGCAGTGGCACGGAGAGCAGGCTTCATTGTTCCCAAGGCGGAAGAAGTTCTCGCGGCATCTCTCACAGTTGGCGCCATCTGTGTTATCCTGGCAGTTGGTGCAGTGGCCACCATGGCCAGTGGAACGGTATAGTTCAGGGTCAAAGTAGCATTCCTGTGATCGGCCATTGCAGTCACAGGCTGTCGGCCAAAATGCATGAGTTATGTCAGATCCGTGTACCTTTAAGAGCATTTTAGGCCAGGCGCAGTGGTTCATGCCTGTAATTCTAGCACTCTGGGAGGCCGAGGCGGGTGGATCGCTCAAGGTCAGGAGTTCGAGACCAGCCTGAGCAAGAGTGAGATCCCCGTCTCTACTAAAAAATAAAAAGAAATGATCCGGACAACTAAAAAAAAAAAAAAAAATATATATATATATATATATAAATTAGCAGGGCATGGTGGTGAACGCCTGTAGTCCCAGCTACTCAGGAAGCTGAGGCAGAAAGATTGCTTGAGTGCAGGAGTCTGAGGTTGCTGTGAGCTAGGCTGACGTCACGGCACTCTAGCCCGGGCAACAGAGCAAGACTCTGTTTCAAAAAAAAAAAAAAGAAGAGCATTTTAAAAGGCTCCAAGAAAACCAAACCATAATAATTTCCCACATCTCTGAGACAGATAGATGGTGGTAGAATAAGAATGACCAACCAGATACACTGTTCATTAAGAACAAAAAACAACAGTATGTTCATGAAGGGTTTATACAGCCAGATTATCAGTTTACTAAACAATGTTCATCCCTACAAAAAACAGCACCATCATAAAATATTACAAGGAATTCCTGTACTTAGAAAACAATGTGACTCCAGGTAGTTGTTCATATACAAGTAAAAATCAAGTCAAATTACAATTTTCCTGAATCTTTCTCCTTCATTCGGGTATCAACTCTAAGAACAAGGTGCCATTTTATATGCACTCTTCAATTTAACTTAACTTCTTAGGCCTCATACGATTCAAATACATTAAGATGCTAACTTTCAAAGTGCCAGATTACTTGCATGTCCAGACTGGGATAACCTGAGAAACATGGGTTAAAATTAATGCCTCTGTAGATGGAAGAAGAATTAAAGGGAAATCTAGATCTTCCAGATCCATCCATCTACTTGGGAGCTGCAGTTCCAACTGAATCATCTGTTAAGTGACTATATTCCCTATAGGGCACAACCATATTTTAAGAACAAGTATCTGCAGTCACAGAAATTATTTACTATATTTATATTAAGATGATTTTCTCAGAATTATTGATTCTGCCCCAAATACAGGCAGTATCTTGAGCACTAAATAAAAATTAAGTTTTATATGGGTTCAGACAGGACATGCTATTTTTTTAAAATATTTGAATATATGTATTTTCTTTTGTTTTTTTCCTCCCTTATGATCAGCTCTTTTATAGTACACTATTATGATAAAAACTTTTTAAAAAACTTGAGTCACTGGCACCAAAAATTAGAGTTTTGTCAAGCTAGCTGTATAGCTCCTTTTCCCTTCTTCATCAGCTACTTCTCCTCCCTCAAGCTGCCCCAGATTACCCCTAACTCCTCCCAGCTCAGCCCACCTGAGTGGTCTGATACTAAGACTACGGAGCAGAACAATCCCCACGTCCACACTGTTCCAACCCACAGCTTAAAGCAGATGCTGCGTCTCCCTCCTTGAGCGAAGGCAGCTGGAATTTTCTCTTCCCTAGCCCCAGCATCTTGACAATAAGGTGGTATCGCCACAACAGGCAGAAACTTCACTCTTTGAGGCAACACAGTGCTGAAAGGACCAAGGAGAAAATCAGATTGACTTGGTCCCTCATCAAAGTCCTTCAGCTACAGCACCCAGGTCATTTGCTAGTGGTAAGCTGGCAATGTTTGTTTTTTAGTAATTTCCTGGATAGACTCACAATATGACATCATTAAGCAGAATACTTTTCAAGCACACATGTCTATTTAGATACCATGTCTTAGGAGTACGTCGTTTTTTTTCTTTTATCAGCCTTTATCATACAGCTTCTAACACTGGATATTACAGTTCAGTAATGGAATTAAAGAAGCTCAGTCGAGTGCTTCCAAATGCTAGCGGAGGCTGTAAATTTTTTTTGCAAATCTGGGATTTGTTGAGGGAAAGAAAAAATGAATAAGAAAATCTGCTCGTGCGATGCGCACCATCCGGGGGGTATGGACACACTTGAAGCTTGGACTTGGGGGGAGCGGGGCGGCAAGGGCAACATATAACCTCAACATTTGTACCCCCATAATATGCTGAAATTAAAAAAAAAAAAAAAAAAAGAAAATCTGTTCTAGGCAGCTCAATGGAAATAGTTATGAACAAAGATATCGGTCCCTTCTTAAGGTTTCCGCCAATAATTTCTGCGAGTTCACAGAGTGTCTGCTTTCTTACTCCCTTTATTTCCAAGAGAGTGCAATAAAGAATATTTGTAAGGACATAAGAAACTTATGGCTGTTTTGAAAGTTTTATTGTTAAGTCCTTGGCAAATAATGATTACCTGGTTCCTTTCTCCTGAGATTTATCTGTTCAGAATAAATCATGGCATTATGAAGGGATAAATAATGTATTACCCTTTTATGTTTTACCCTTTTCTAGAAATATTAGAATCTAATCTTCCTCCCAAAGTCACCCAGCTCTCCATGGAGAGGTGGGAAAATTCTCCTCATTACACGCTTTAATATGATAAAGGAAAAATAATTCTGAGAAACAATTTTTTGAATGGCAGTCTTAGCCTAGAACTCATCGTATTTGACACATGTTAATCAATGACCTTGGCTGCCTGAGTAAATGAGTAGGAAGAAGATTTTAAAGGGCAATAAAGACAAGACTGCAGAAACCATATTCTAGAGTAGGCTGCACTGGCCCAGTATTTGGATCTACACAGATTTCCAAACCCTGAAGATGCTGCTCTCACACTGGCGTGTGTGTTTATGAAGGAAACTCAAAAGCAGCACAGTTACCTTTACAGCCAATTGCCTTCATCTACGATCTTTCTCTGACATACATGCAGTTTACTGTTTTACTCCCTCAAACTATGCAAAAAAGCATGGCCTTTCAGAGCTTTGTTTTCAAGGAGGAATAAAGGAAGGCACCCATTCCTTTCTGTCACCCTCGGAAGTCCTTAGGACAACAGAGCAGACTGAGGCCAAGGGGCACTCACGCAGGCATTCGCTGGCACTTTCAGCCGTTGCCCTCCTCCATGGCCGGTCATTGAAGAAAGGAAGACACTTTTCACAGTCTACTCCGTACGTATTATGTTTGCAATTACACACCAGCTTGCCGTATTCGTTCTTCATACACTCGCTTGCATGTCCGTTACATTTACACCTGGGGAGAGAGGAGACACTCACAGAATGGAACTGCTGCAAAGTCCCAGGACTGCGTGCAGAAAAACTATATACGCAGAGAACTAAAAACAACCTAAGAATATTTTTGAGTTTTACCATTCAGAAGTGTGAACTCAGCAACTGAGCAAGATTAAGTAATGCCTGTTTGAATTTTCAGGGATGAAAAAAAATTAAATAAACAAAAAGGTAGCTTTATTTAACAAAGGATGGGGTATCAGCCAGACATGAGAAGAAAGTCCCTGATAATTTCTGAGGATATCTATAGGATCAATTCCTGGAGACAAAGGTGTGTCAAGAGGCAGCAGAGTGTGGTGGTGTAGGAAAGCGTGTACTCTGAAGCCAGGCTGCCTAGGTTTCAAACCGTTCCCTGTCACTTACCAGTGTACCCCAACCTGTGTGCCTCCCCTGTGAAACAGGAATGCTGATAATGCAAATTTCGTAGGGTTACTGGGAAAACCAAGGGGTTGCTTTATTTATGTGCTCAGGATTGCACAGGCACGTAAGTCAATAAATACCAGCAATTACCTGCCGTAATGTTACAGTATTCTAACCTACAGGTGGTGAGACACATTAGATACCTCACCACCATATGGGTATCTAGCAGTCAGGTCACATGGGGCAAGAAACCCTGAAGAAGTCTCCCCAGGTGCAGGTATGACCATGAACTAAGGACGCATAGAAATTCCCACAGACACTAATGTGCATGGTGAAGCCCTGACGTTTCTCTCACGTGCGTCCTTAAAGACAGCAATGCATTTCACGGCTTCCACCACCTGTTTAATACTACACCTCACCAGTTCAGAATCACCTACAGTGTGTTGGGATGAGTCCCAAAGTTAGATCTCCAGCTCTCATCCATCTCCCAAGCTCTTATCTTTGCTGCATAAACTTAGATATCCCCCTAAAATTTTACCTGTCTACAACCTCATTCATCATCTCCCCCAAATTAGCTCATCTTCTTTATTTTGGTAATGGTACCACCATTCTCCTGATCATTAAACCTTACAATCACCTTTGACTAAAGCTCTGAGAACTCTTCCTTCACAATAGAATGCACCTATATGTCCCTCTCCATTCTGTTGTCACCAACTAATGTCAGGGTTTTGCTGCCTAACATGTAGACTGCAGAGTATCGTGACAGGAATATAAATTCTCTTACTTGTACTCTACTTTCACCCTGCTTACACATTAATCCTCCTAACCTATGTTTTGATATCATAGCCCTACTCCAAAAATGTTGCCTGATTTCTCATTAAAGTTCCCATCAACTTTCACTGAGCATCAATCCCATACCGAAAACAATACATGCAAAAATAATTTTTCTGCTCTTGAGACCTCAAAGTCTAATAGGGGAGATAAGTCCAAGATTTTTAGCCTGTTGTCTAAGGTCTCTGGTCATCAAACTATCTTTTGAATTCACAACTCTACAAATCCATACAGAGATTTTCCTTAAGTCAAGTAGGTTTATACTCTCCCATCTCTAAACTTTTGCTCAAGACATGCCCGTCCTCTTGCACCCAACCCAGACATCTCCTTCTTTATTCAAATCCTACCTATTCTTCAAGACCCAGCTCAGATCCCATTTGCTTCTCTAGCCTGATAATTCTGTGTCACTCTTGGTATGTGGCATCTTTTCTACTGCCGCTTGATCTTTTTATTTATAACATGTGACGATACTAGCATTTTAATTTTCACATACTCACACATCGACTGCTCCATTCGTTTGTAAGATCCAAGACAGTCAGGGCTTCTCAGAGGAGCTCAGTCTTACCCTTCCTTAGTAACTTCACAGCTTTGCAGTTAAACGGTCAATAAGAATTCACTAAGTGTGTTGATTTGACAGTTTTGGAAAACCTAAATGCTTAGTTTCCAGAATAAGGAGAAGATCCGACAAGAGAAATATTCTAGGTCTTAGCCTATCTTTCCAGATATACATTCTCACTCACTAAGGACTGCCGCTCCTGCCCTTGGTAAAGAAAACACAGTATTAATACAGTTTTAAACAACGTGCTACACTCACTTCTACAACAAAGCTCCGATCACTTTTCAGGCTGATTCAACAGTTTACTTACCTGCCCCCCACAGCGAAATCCGAGATAGCATAGTAATAGGACTTGAGAACTTTGGGGTCATTAAACACTTCATCTCCAAAAGTGTTCAGGCGATTGAGAGTCACTCTGATGTCAGTGGCAGTTACCCATTCCTGTCAGGAAGCAGAAACAGAGAAGCAGAGGGACTGAAGATGAGAGACATAACGTGACAAAATGTTCTAGTTAATGTACCCTCTAACTTATGTCCTCTTCTAGCACTAAATCTATTATAATATTCAATGACTTCTTTAATTTCCTAATGTTCTTCTCTTTAACTCTTCCCTTCTTTGATCTAAGCTGTTACTTTATTACTCAGAGTCTCAGAAGCAAGAATAATACTAGTTTCTTCAAAGGTTGTTGAGAGGCTTAAATGACACATACAATGCCTCGCATACGTTAGGTCCCCAGTACGCACATCCCGTGTCTCCACCCTGCACCCACACCCACATCCAGCCGGAAAACCAGCCCAGAGCTCCTGGAGCAGCACACTTGCATTAGATACGCTGGTCTTGGCTATTCTGCACCATCTCTCCCCACAGACCCACCACCGACAGATCTGGGGGAGATACCCGAGTACAATGGCCTGAACCAATCAGCTGTAGTCTGTGTTTGTCTGGACCCTTCCCAATATCGCCTTGTCTGTGACATCTTCCCTGGCCACCCCATCTAAAATTGCTAGCCCCCCCGCCCCAACTCCCTATTTCCCTTTCCTGCTTTTTGTCTGTTTCCACACACACCTGCACCTCCCCCATCAGGAGGTAAGCACCCTGAAGGTAGGAAATTCTTGTCTGTTTCATCCACTGTGGTTTCCGCAGGGTTTAGTCTCTAGTAGGTGTGCACATAGTATTTGCTGAGTGAATGGATGAATTTGAAGAAACCATAACTGCTCAAGCTGGTAGGTATATCGTGATGGCTGAGGACAAGAATGGGGGTTGCACACTTTTTCCCCAGGTTTTATGAGATCTAAGCCCTTACAATAAATGCCCTTTCATGGAGCTAATTTTAGCCAGATGATTACACGTGTGGTAGATTGTTATAATAATGATCCCAGTGAATCATGTCTGCTGGAGTCCACACCCTGAGCAGGCCCTTTCCATGCTGACTCTAGGCTTGGGTTGTGATGGGTTTTCACTGAGGGACATCAACAATCGTGACATACGCAGAGGCCTGGTAAGTGCTTGTGCACAGGGACTCGCCCTCTTGGAATACTTCCGCCATCATATGAAGAAGCCTGGCCCAGCCTCCCGAGGACGGAAGACCACAGGCAGAGAGCTGACCTGCCAGGTGAGCGAGCCCAGGCTAACACGGAATCGTGAGAAGTAAGGACCACAGTTTAAACCATTAAGTACTGGGGTGGTGTATTACACACAACTACTCACAGATACTGGTTCCACTTTAAGTCTTTCCTAGCGACTGCACATCAGAATCACCTTCAGAGACTAAAGCAACTGCACAGGTACAGACGTCTGTGTTTTCAGAAGGCTCCACCCAAGACTGAGAGGCACATCCCTGATTAAGAACCTCTGCCTTAAACCATGCCAAACACCTGGCACGTAGAACAACATGGAGGGCTCATAAAAGCTAATCTTCATGCAGCCTCAAGTATAATTAGAAAGGAGAAGAGACGATGATTTCACTGTATCCAAACTTGTAACTCCAATAACAACTCCCACTCAAGGCCACAACGGTGGGAATCTTTTAGTCGTCTCTAAATAGCTAATCATATCTCTGTTTTTAATGATTTTTATATCTTCTATAGGCTTCATCTTTATCACAGCTATCCTTGAATAAAAGCTTCTTAGAGGCTGAAGCTAAGCCATTTTTTTCATAATGGGCATCTTAAGAAGGACAGAACATGGAGCTAGATTTTTTTGAATCCCAGTTCTGCCACTTAAAACTGTGTGATTTGGGGCAAGTGATATCCTTTCTGGGCCTCTGATTCCTCATCTATAAATGTAGATAATAAAAGTATCTACCTTACAGAGCTACTGTGAGGATTAAATGAGTTACTATATCTAAAGGGCTTAAAACAGCGCTTGTCACCATTACAGCGCACTATAGTAAGGACAATAATAAATGCTAATTATTACTATTATAAATCAATACATTACTCATATATAGTGAAACCAGGAACGGTCTCCACCCCCATCTGGGAGATTGCAGCTTCTGGAAGGAGGCCGAGGGAGCAATGGGAAGAGAGGACGCCAGCCTCTCTCCTGCCTCTCCTCATTGTCAGATCAGCTAAAAGTCAAATCAGCTCAACCTCCTTGGCAACTGGACATCAGAGCCAGAGCTCTGATATCCAGAGACACATACTTAATGTTACTGCATAATGAAACCAACTGACCGCATCTATGCAGCAGTCTCATTAGTGTCTACAACATAAGGAGCAGCAAACATCAGAATTCTTACAGATGGGGAAACTGCTCAAGACAGGCTGACCAGGTATATAGTTAGCAAAGGTGCCAGAAAACTACAGTTACAAATTTGTGTCACTGCTCTTTCCTACTATCCTATTGTCTCTTCAGAACAGGAAAATACAATACGATAATTTGCTGCAGGAAGAAACAAGACTGGCAAATGCTTGCTGGCTGACCAATTTAAAGAGTATTTATATTAATAGATCACCTCTCCCTTGGGGCATTCATCTTCTGCTTCTTCCCCTATCAAAATCAGCTATTCTTTATGCCATTTATTTTGAACATGGCTTTATCTCCATTATAAGAAACAGGTTTCTGAAAGGCTGTGGCAAACATACTCATTGTTCCCCATAATCCTGGAGTTCACTGAGTGCTTTCACATTCATGACCTCCTGGCAACCTACAGAAATACAATGGAAGCCGGGAAACGGACCCACAGATAAATATATTCCCATCATTTGCCTCTGTCTAGAACCATACAACCAAATTAGAAAAAGAGTCCTTGAACATAATAATAAATTCCAGAAAGAAAGAACAAGCAGATACAAAAGTAGAAAGTCTAGAAAAATGGGGGACTTCCTATGTAGAAATCACAACAGCTTTTCATAAAATGAACGTAACATTCAAAAACCCGCATCCAGTCTTCTTTGTCTCAATCAGTACGGGCCATCCCCATTTAGACGTTGACTTCAGCCACATGACAGCGTGTCTCCAATTCTGTGTTAATGTGCTGAGTGTGGCATGAGGCTCACCAGTTTTTCCACAGGAAAAGTTCGCACAAATCTGAGCAATACATAAAAATTCTATGGTGTATAAGGAATATGCATATAGAATTCGTGAGAAAAAAGAAATCTTTAATTCTTTCTATTGTTAAACAGGTAAGGTTTCTATCATGATACTTAAGCACAATACCACGGGTACCTAAATTAATATAACACACATTCTTTCAGGTGATGAGGAGTCTTCATAATGATTGGCAATGGTGCCAGATAAATCCAGCCAAAATCTCCTTGTGTAATAATGAGGGAAGTTGGCATTCTCAAATATCTTGCTTCAATTGTTCCCACTTACTTATTTTAAAAAATACTTTTATTTTGTCAAATCAAAGAAGAGGTAAGAAAACGGGATAGATTAAGTCAAAACATCCTCTCCAAAAAGTCAGAAGCAAAATGTTTCAACCTCAAGTACAAAGACTAAAGCTAAAATCATTCAACTTTTTTAAAAAATGTGTAAAGTTTACATCCCAGGATATATTTGCAAGTGTGTAAGAAATTAAGAACAGGCCGGGCGCGGTGGCTCACGCCTGTAATCCTAGCACTCTGGGAGGCCGAGGTGGGCGGATCGTTCTGAGCTCAGGAGTTCGAGACCAGCCTGAGCAAGAGCGAGACCCCGTCTCTACCAAAAATAGAAAGAAATTA
>CAUYSK010052251.1:0-15770 GCA_963575035.1 Avahi laniger
GTACATGTGGTGCTTGTGTTTCCACTCTTGGGATACTTCACTTAGTAGAATGGTTTCCAGCTCTATCCAGGAGAACACAAGAGGTGCTATATCACCATTGTTTCTTAAAGCTGAATAGTACTCCATGGTATACATATACCATATTTTATTAATCCACTCATATATTGATGGACACTTGGGTTGTTTCCACATCTTTGCAATTGTGAATTGTGCTGCTATAAACATTCAGGTGCAGGTGTCTTTTTTATAGAATGTCTTTTGTTCTTTTGGGTAGATGCCCAGTAATGGGATTACTGAATCAAATGGTAATTCTACTTGTATCTCTTTAAGGTATCTCCATATTGCTTTCCACAGAGGTGCACTAGTTTGCAGTCCCACCAGCAGTGTATAAGTGTTCCTATCTCTCCGCATTCACGCCAACATTTATTGTTTTGGGACTTTTTGATAAAGGCCAGTCTCACTGGAGATAAGTGATATCTCATTGTGATTTTGATTTACATTTCCCTGATGATTAGAGATGTTGAGCATTTTTTCATATGTTTTTTGGCCATTATTCTGTCTTCTTTTGAAAAGTTTCTGTTCATGTCCTTTGCCCACTTTTTGATAGGATTGTTTGATTTTTTCTTGTTGATTTTCCCAAGTTCTGAGTTGGATTCTAGCTATCAGCCCTTTATTGGATTTATAGCATGCAAAAATTTTCTCCCATTCTGTAGGTTGTCTATTTGCTCTTGTGACAATATCTTTGGCTGTGCAGAAGCTTTTTAATTTGGTCAGGTCCCATTTATTTATTTTGGTTGTCGCTTTGATTGCCTTTGGGGTCTTCCTCATAAATTCTGTGCCTAGGCCAATGTCTAGAAGAGTATTTCCAACATTTTCCTCTAGAATTCTAATAGTTTCACTTCTTAGGTTTAAATCTGTTACCCAACGTGAGTTGATTTTTGTGAGAGGTGAAAGATGTGGATCCTGCTTCAGTCTTCTACATGTGGCTATCCAGTTTTCCCAGCACCATTTATTGAATAAGAATTTCTTTTCCCGGTGTATGTTTTTGTCTGCTTTGTCAAAGATTAGATGGCTATATGAGGATGGTTTTATATCTGGGTTCTCAGTTCTCTTCCACTGGTCAATGGCTCTATTTTTGTGCCAGTACCAAGCTGTTTTGATTACTACAGCCTTACAATAAAGTTTGAAGTCTGGTAAGTTGATACCTCCCATTTTTTTTTTATTGCCTAGAATTGTTTTTGCTATGTGGGGTCTTCTCTGGTTCCATACGAAGCATAAAATTAATTTTTCTACATCTGGGAAGAACGAGGTTGGTATTTTAGTAGGGATTGCATTGAATCTGTAGATCACTTTGGGTAGTATAGACATTTTTACAATGTTGATTCTGCCGACCCATGAGCATGGTATGGTTTTCCACCTGTTTACGTCCTCTGCTATTTCCTTCCTCAATGATTCATAGTTCTCCCTGTAGAGGTCTTCTATCTCGTTAGTTAAATATATTCCTAGGTACTTTATTTTCTTTGTTGCTATTGTGAAGGGAATTGAGTCTTTGATTTGGTTCTCGGTATGACTGCTATTGGCGTATATGAAAGCCTCTGATTTCTGTGTATTGATTTTATATCCTGAACTTTACTGAATTCATTTATCAATTCCAGGAGCCTCTTGGTTTAATCCATGGGGTTTTCTAGATATAGTATCACATCATCAGCAAATAGTGAGTGTTTGATCTCTTCTGTTCGATTCATATGCCTTCAATTCCACTCTCTTGCTTGATTGCTGTGGCCAGGACTTCCAACTTGTTGAATAGAAGTGGAGATAGGGGACAACCTTGTCTGGTTCCAGTTCTAAGTGGGAATGCTTTCAATTTTTCCCCATTCAGTATGATGTTGGCTGTGGGTTTGTCATAAATGGCTTGTATCATTTTTAGGTAAGCCCTGTCTATGCCTATTCTGTTAAGCGATCTTATCATAAAAGGGTGTTGAATTTTGTCAATGCTTTTTCTGCATCTATTGAGAGAATCATATGATTTTTGTTTTTGCTTCTGTTTATGTGGTGAATTATGTTTATAGATTTTCATATGTTGAACCATCCCTGCATCTCTGGGATGAAGCCCACTTGGTCATGATGGATTATTTTCTTAATAAGCACCTGGATTCGGTTAGCTAGAATTTTGTTGAGCATTTTTTCATCTGTATTCTTAAGGGATATTGGTCTGTAGTTTTCCTTTTTTGTTACATCCTTTCCTGGTTTTGGTATCAGGGCATCTCAAGTTTTATTAAAATTATTTTACTTGGAAGTAACAACCACAGACATGCCAGGGCTGAAAATGGCAGGGCTCCATCAGTCAATCCTCTTTTTTGTGGTGAAGTACTTGTACTTGGAGTGACATATAACCTATGCTAGGTCTAGTGGAGATTTTTTCCAGAGACTTCTGGGATGCCAAGATCTTTTCCCACTGCATTTATTATAGCTTGGCAAGCAAGGCCTAGAACAGTGATTCTCAAACTTAATGTACACTAGACTTGCTAAGGCAGCTTAAAAACAGCTATTGTCTATGTGTCACCTTCCCTAAATTTACTGAGTAATCTTTAACTATTAACCTTGATGCAATTGTTTTTAAATTAGCCGGTGGAAATTCCATTTTCAAGGGTATATTGAGGAGCAGTGTTCATTTTTTGGGTGTTTTTTGTTTTGTTTTGTTTTTTGCAACAATGTCTTGCTCAATAACCCTGGGCTGGAGTGCCATGTTGTCAGCCTAGCTCACTGCAACATCACACTCCTGTGCTCAAGTGATCCTCCTGCCTCGGCCTCCCAATAGCTGAGACTAGAGACGCTGGCCACCACGCCCGGCTGTTTTTTGTTTCTATTTGTAGTTGCCAGGCTAATTTTTCCTGTTTTTAGTAGAGACAGGGTCTCACTCTTGCTCAGGCTGATCTGGACCTCCTGACCTCAAAAGATCCTCCCAGGCCGGGCGTGGTGGCTCACACCTGCAGTCCTAGCTCTCTGGGAGGCCGAGGCGGGTGGATTGTTTGAGCTCAGGAGTTCGAAACCAGCCTGAGCAAGAGCGAGACCCCGTCTCTACTAAAATTAGAAAGAAATTAATTGGACTAAAAATAATATAGAAAAAATTAGCCGAGCATGGTGGCACATGCCTGTAGTCCCAGCTACTCGGGAGGCTGAGGCAGGAGGATCACTTGAACCCAGGAGTTTGAGATTGCTGTGAGCTAGGATGACGCCATGGTACTCTACTCCGGGCAACACAGTGAGACTCTGTCTCAAAAAAAAAAAAAAAAGATCCTCCCACTTCAACCTCCCAGAGTCCTAGCATTATAGGCGTGAGCCACTGCGCCCGGTCGGTCGTGGAGCAGTGTGTTAATCCTCACATTTTGGCAGGCATTGGCTTCCATGGAAGACTTGTGAAATCCACACTGGTTGTCTCTGCTACAAATTAAATTCAGTGTTATCTTGATGTGGATAGGTAGAAGTGAGAACTTGCATTAATAAGCACACAGGTGGCATTGCTCAGAGAACACCCTAAGGGAACCACCATCCCACGGTGAGAAAAGGTATGAGTATGCCAGTGAGAAGCCTGCCCTACTTGTTTCTCATGGTAACTATGACAACATTCAGTTAGTTTTACCCCTTTAAGGATAGAATTCTTGGGTACCTGAGCCTTTACAGGTCCTGTGGGTATGTGGGCTCCTGAGAAATCGCATTTCTATGCTGAGCCAAGCTGTAACACTGTTGCTGCTTGAGGATGAAATTTTGTAAACCACTGCTCTAGGCCACCCTCTCTTCTTTGAGCACTTTAGACTGTGTCTAACCTTTGCTTACTATAACTAAAAGTGACAGGTAAATTTGTTGAGTTCTAATATTTGTAATAAGTCTTTATTTTCTTGTCTCATTTCAGCTTCACTGCATGGGGAAGTTGTATCTCGTCTACTAAAAAAGAAAACGAAAATCAGAATAAAATGACTTTCTAGAGGCCTGAGGGCCAATCGGAGACAGAGGTCACATTAGAACCAAGAAGAGCTGAGATCCAAAGCCTGTGCTTATTATCAGGATGAGTCAGAGGTTTGCAGCTCCATGGAGATGCCAGTCTCATGTCTTTGTGGGCAGGTGAACCTCTTCTTGAGGGTGAATCTGAGGCCACAGCAGTATGCAGCCTCTACTGCTGTGTGGTCTTCTCAGGCCTGTCGCCTAAGCTCTCAGGGAGAATGGAACATGCACCCTTGTATTTGCCTCTCATTAAAGTGCTATGAGTGAGGGTGCTGTGGGTCAGACATATTCCTGAAAATTTGCATGGCACTGGATGTTTCTTCTTCTTCTTCTTCTTGTTTTTTACTTACCACTATACTAACGAGGAGGGACTGAATGTTGAAAGTGACATTTTCTCTCATGTGAGAGTTCAGCCTGAGACTGCAAAGACCCAAACTATAACAGCCAAAAATCCCGTATTCAAAGTCAGGTGCTGGATCATTTTGCAGAGGCACAGGACCCAACTTGGTTCTGCTGGCATTGGCACATCGGTCACCTAAATTTTATGACAGAGTGCAGGTGATAAAAGGAGGAAAGACTTGTTTGACAGAGTTGCTGTCATGACAGGCATTTTCTGCACTCTCATGGGAGAGAGAGAGATTGTTGTCCCCTTGGCTCTAGCCAGGTGAAAGAGGCTTAGAAACTTTGCCCTACTCAAAGCGTGTTCTACTGATACTAACTGATATTGTCTTCCTTAATATATAAAATTATATCTTTATAAAATTGGGGTCAGCAGGGGTGATTCATGTCTACAGTCCTAGCGCTCTGGGAAGTTTAAGTGGGAAAACCGCTTGAGGCTGGAGTTCAAGACAAGCTTCAGAAAGAGGGAGACCCTGTCTCTACAAAAAATAGAACAATCAGCCAGATGTGGTGGCATCCACTTGTAGTCTCAGCTACTCAGGAGACTGAGGCAGAAGAATCACTTGAGCCCAGGAGTTTGCAGTTACTGTGAGCTACGCTGACGACACGACACTCTAGCCATGATGACAGAGTGAGACCCTGTCTCAAAAGATAAAATAGGGAATCCATCCAACCTTAGTATAGTAGAAATGTTTCCTCTAAACCTACTGCCTTGCTGTATTTCAGAAGTGGGAACTCCCCCACACTCACTTAGTAATTCCTATTGTTAGAGTGAGGTAAAGCAGCATGTTCCCCGGGCAGGTCAGTAATTCCAGGGCCTGTTGGAGTACCTCCAGGGCAGCCTCAGCTTCTGTGATTCCTTAGAAGGTCTCAGTGGAACTCGCAAGGGCCTGTGTACTGATGCTCACAAGTGAAAATCAGCCACTGGGAAAAGAACATAGGGAGGAGTCCTGGAGAAGCCAGAGCCAAGCTTCCAGCCGTCCTCTCACAGTGGAGTCACATGCACTGCTCTTTATCGTCCCAGCCAGAGATACGTGACCACATGTGCAAGGTGTTGCTGTCCAGGTATGTTTTCCAAACCTTGGTCATGTAAACTTGGAATAGCTACGTGACTGACTTTATTTTCTGACTCTCCAGCCCATCTAGTAGTCACACTGAGGTAAAGCCAGTCATACAAAAATGCATATTCACTGTAATTTTGATTGCCAGCATGAACCATCTGCTATGACCAAATCCTCAGGTATGAAAGGACATTCTTATGAGACATAAATATCAAACCCAAATCTCAGAGGTTCATTGCTAAGAGCTGATCAAGCACAAGTTCTCGCTTTTGAAGGATGTAGGCCTTGTGCAACCCTAATGGTTTGAGTTACAAGTTTTTTTTGGACAATTTGGAAATAGAGAACTATTTGAATAGTTTTCTCTGAACACTTTCTACTATATCCATACATTAGTTCTTAATTAGAATGAATTGAACTTCTTAGCAAACTGTAAATTGGGGGAGGGCGTGATAATTTTGTCATTCGTAACTTAATGAAGAAAATAGTCAAGATTTCTGCATATACCACAAATTTTACAAGAGAGTAAATACAATAAGCATTTGTGTGAATTTAAAAAAAAAACTGTAGAGGCAAGCATATGTAAGAAAGTGTGATGAGTCCTAATATAATTCTTTATCCATGATTCAGAACGAAACAGAAAGTAATTATCCTAAAATTTTCTTTGACGATGAGGAGAAAATATGAATACAGCCTTGATATTTTCTGACAAAATACTGAAGGAGAAATGACAATAAAATTCTTCCCCAATTAGAAATTAATTGAACGTGTGCTGTTTATTCTGCACACTTTTCAATTTCTGAATTTTGTATTCCCCTTGTAGGAAATTCTCTCCCACATTTTCATTAGAAGTATACAGATTGGTGCTGACCACTCCTTACATGCCCACGGGTGAGAAACCCTGGGCTGCAACTCTCAGTCCTCTCCACCTGGGGAAAGTGCTTAGACTCGGTATGGCATATAACCCATGTTAGGTCAATGGAAGGTCTTTTCCTGAGATTTGTGGTAAGATAGGACTCTTCCCACTGCATTTGGTAATGTTGGGCAAGATGGCCTAGGGCTGTGTTTCTCAAACTCCCTGCATATTAGAATCACTAAGAATGATTGAAATCTCTTGTTGTCCAGGTGACACCTCACCTAAAATTATTCTGAGTCTCTGACTGTCAAACCTTGTTTCAGTTGTTTCTAAAGTATCTGCTGAGGATTCCATTTTCGAGCATGCATTGAAAACCAGTAGTTCAAGGATTATCGTGCTCACACTTTGACAGGCATTGGGATCCAAAGAGGTCTTGTTAAATACAGGTAGATTGTTTCTACTCCATCCTCAGAAATTCTGAGGAAGTATGGTTCCAGATAAGTTGGGATGAAATTTTGCATCTCTAGCAAGTGTATAGTGGTGATGCTGATTAGAGACCACCCTCAGGGAACCAGGGCTCTGCTGTGAGGGAAGATCTGAATATGCCATTGAGAAGACTGCTGTCATTGTCAAGAGAATGTACTATGAAATGTTCCAGTTTAGTTTTGTCTTTTTCTAAAAATAGATTTATAAGATATCTGAGACCTTACAGGTTGCTAGGTGTGGGTTGGCATCTGACCTGTTGTGTTTCTAGATGATCCCATTCTGTAGCATTATTCCTCCTTGAGGATGGTATTTTGAGAAATAGTTTCCTAGCTCAGCTTATTTTCTTTGAAAACATTAGACTGAGTCTAAACTTTGGTCAATGTAAGTAGCGGTGAGAGCTATGTATGTTGAATTCCAGGATTTATACTAAGGCTTTACATTTGACATCTTCTTACAGCTCACTTCATGGAGAAGTCATTGACATATGTCTCATCTATCAAAAAAGAAAATGATGAACAGAAGAAAATAACTTTGCAGAGTCCTCGGAGCCAATAGGAGACAGAGCTCAGATTGGAACCCAGAAAGGCCAGCGTCAAAAACCTTTGCTCTTAAGCAGGATAAATAGGTTTCAAGCCAGATGGAGGTGCCAGCCCCATGGCCTAGACAGATAAACCCCTTCTTGAGGGTCACTGCTGCTTTGTGGTTGTTCCAGGCCTGTCTCCACAGCTCTCAGGGAGAAAAGAACATGCACCTATAGTGCCTTTTGTTAAGTGTTGTGAATGAGGGTGCTGTAGGTCAGAAATATCCCTGAAAACTTGCATTGTACTGGATGTTGAAAGCAACATTTTCTCACACATAAGAGTATGGCCAGAGACTGCAAAGGCCCAAACCACAAATGTTAAGAACCCCATATTCTAAAGCAAGGTGCTGGATATTGTTGCAGAGGCACTGGACCCAAATCAGTTCTGCAGGCACTGGAGCATCATTCAGCTGAATATTATAAAAGAGTTGAGATGATAAAAGCAAGAAGCCTATTTTGAGTGAGTTGCTGTCATGGCAGATATTTTCTCCAAATTCATGAAAGAGAAAAAGAGATTGCTGTCTTCTTGCCTCCAGCCAGGTAAAAGGGGCTTAGAATCATGGCATCACTCAAAGACTGCTTCATTGATGCTGACTGACATTGGCCTCCTTGATCCCTAAAACTCTTATTTTTCTATACTGGGGAATCTGCAGTCTTTTAGTGTAGTCGAACTATCTCTTCTAAACCTGCTGGCCTTGCTTCGTTGTACAGGTGGATTTCTTGGTATTACCCTGCTCTTTGGAAAGGAAAATTTAGTTCTCTGAGAATAAAATGGCATGTTTTAGAAGGAGCATGGGCTCTAGGCTACCACAGCCAATGTTTTATAGGATGCAAGTCTACACTTTGGATGTTGACATGAGAACTTGTCTATACTCACTTAGTAATTCCCATGTTAAAAGAGTTAGGTAAAGGAGTGTTTCCACATTGGACATAATTCATTCAGGGTATCTCAAGTCCAACCTCAGGTTCAATGATTCCTTAGAAGGTCTCAACAGAACTTGCAAAGGCATCTCTACTGATGCTTATAGTATATTACAGTGCCAGAACACAGATGAAAATCAGCCAGTGGAAAAGGAGCCTAGAGAGGGAGTCTAGAAGAAACCAGGCTCAAGTTTCCAGCCATCCTTTTCTAGTGGGGTCACATGCATTGTACTTTATTGTCCCAGCCAGATATGTGACCACATGTGCAAAGTATTGCCAACCAAGTAAGTTGTCCAAAGCCTTGGTCATGTAACCATAGAACATCCACATGACTGACTAACTTCTGAGTCTCCAGTCTACCTAGAAGTCAAACCGACATAGCCTGAACATAACCCTATTCATACAAAAACGCATATTCACCAGAAATCTCATTGTTAGTATGAACCATCTGGTGTGGCAAAATCCTCACGTATACAAAAGGTTCTTATATAATCAGTGTCAGAGGTTACCTGCTAGGAGTTGTTCAACAGTGAGTTCTCAACATTGGAAGGGTGCAGGACTCGGGCAACCTTAACTTCTTGAGTTAAAACTTTTTATAGCACAGTTTGGAAATGGATAACTAGTCGAGTAATTATCTTTGATTACATTCTAATATAGCCATGCATTACTTCTTAATTTGTCTACTTAAATTGAATTGAACTTCTGAGATAACTTTTAAATTGGAGTGAAAGTAATGATTTTATCATTTCTAAGCTAAGGGAGAAGAGAGTTAAGCATACTACATATACAACAAATTGTACTGGAGAGGAAATACTAAAAGCATTTGTATTAATTGAAAAGTTATTTGAAAAAAAGTCACCAAATGAGTATATGTGAGAAATTAAAAACCGTGACAAGTCCTAACGCAACACTTTATAATCCATAAAAAAAACCAAAAAGGTATTATAATTGTCTTAAAAAATATATTTAGGATTTTTCTCACAAATGAGAAGCAAAGATGACTATTACCTTGATACCTTCTTAAAGTATAAATAGAAAACAATCAAAGGAGAAAATACAAAAAAGCGTGGCAATAACTTTCACCAAAATTGATTATTTGAATATGTGTTCATTATTCTTCACACTGCCCAATTTCAAAATTTTCTATTCCCCTTTTAAGATATTATACCCCAAATTTCATTGAAAGTGTACTAATTGGAGTTGACCATGCCCCTCATATGCCACAGGTTAGATTGCCTGGATTCCATCAGTCAATCCTCTCCTCCTAGGGAAATTTCTTGGAATCAGGTGACATATAACCCATGTTAGGTCAGTGGGAGGTGTTTTCCTGAGAATTCTGTGAAAACACAGACTCTTCCCACTGCATTTGGTACCTTGGTCAAGATGGGCATAGAGCAGTGTTTCTCAAATTTACTCACATTAGAATCACTAAACTGAATACATATCTTGTCCACGTGACACTTCTCCTTAAATTATTTTGAATCTCTAACTGTAAAACCTTGTTTCACTTGTTTTAAAGTTCTGCTAAGTATTCCGTTTTCAAAAATGTATTCAAAACAATGGGGAAAGGATTATCATCCTCATACTTTGGCAGGCATCAGGATCCATGGAGGGCTTATTAAATCCAGATAGGTTGGTCCTACTCCATCCTCAGAGTTGCTGATGAAGTGGGTCCAGATGAGCTGGGCTGTGATTTTGCATTGCTATCAAGTATACGGGTGATGCTGATCAGGGATCAGTCTCACGGAAGCAGAGCTGCACTGTAAGGAAAGATCTGAATATTCCAGTGAGAAGGCTGTGGTGATTGTGAAGAGAGAGAACCATAAATAGTTTTAGTTTAGTTTATTTTTTTAAGGGTAGATTTCTAATGTAACTGAGACTTTACAGGTTGCTATGGGTGCGTGGGAACCTGGTAAGTTGCATTTCTAAGTGATCCCAGGCTACAGCACTGCTGCTGCTTCAGGATGACATTTTGAAAAATAATCACCTAGCCTAGCCCACACTCTGTCCTTTGAACACTTTAGACTGAATTTCACCTTTCATGACTATAATTGGCAATGAGAACTACCCAGATTGAGTTCCAGGATTTGTACTAAGGCTTTCTTTATGTTTTTCATTTCATTTCAGTTTCACTTCAATGGAAGTTATCAAAATATGTCTCATCTACCAACAAAAGAAAATGATGAGCCGAAAAAAATAACTTTTCACAGGCCCACTGCCAATTGGAAACAGAATTCATATTGGAACCCAGAAGACCTGGACTCCAAGACCTATGCTCTTAAGAAGAATGAGTTGGAGGTTTCAAGCCAGATGAAGGTGCCAGCCCCATGCTCTTCTGGACAGATGAACCTCTTCTTGAGGGAGAATCAAAGCCCACAGCAGTATGCAGCCACTACTGCTTATGTGGTTGTTTCAATCCTAAATTCTCACTTCCTAGGGAGGATGGAACATGCATCCATAGTGCCTTTAATTAAGGTGTTGTGGATGAGGGTCCTGTGAGTCAGACACATCCCTGAAAACTTAAACAGCACTGAATGTTGAAAGCAACATTTTCTCTCATGTGAGAGTTTGGCCAGAGACTGCAAAGGCCAAACCATAAATACCAAGAACCTCATATTCTAAAGTGAGATGCCAGATGATCTTGCAAAGGTACTGGACTCAAATTTACAGTCATTGGCCCATTGCTCAACTGAGCAATATGAAGAGCTGCAGTGGTAAAAGAGGGAAAAAATATTTTGAGAGAGTTGCCAAGATGGCATGTATTTTCTCCAAACTCATGGGAGAAGGACAAAAATGGCTGTCTCCTTCACTCAAGCCAGGTTTAAGAGGCTTAGAAACTTTGCCTTATTCAAAGCCTCCATTTTTGATGCTTTTTTTGAGACAGTCTCGCTCTGTTGGCCTGACTAGAGTGCAGTGGCATCATCATAGCTCACTGAAACCTCAAACTCCTGGGCTCAAGCAATCTTCTTGCCTCAGCCTCCCAAGTAGCTGGGACTACAGGCATGTGCTGCAATGCCCTGCTAATTTTTCTATTTTTGGTAGAGACGGGGATCTCACTCTTGCTCAGTCTTGTCTCGAACTCCTGAGCTAGAGCAATCCTCTTGCCTCAGCCTCCCACAGTGCTAGAATTACAGGCATGTGCCACTGCACCCAGCCTAAAACTCGCTTTAAAATTGGGAATCCACATTCTCTTAGTATAGTTGAAATACCTCCTCTGAACCTGCTAGCCTTGCTTTGTTCCATAAGGTGGATTCCTAGCTACTTCCCTGCTCTGTGAAAACGCAAATGTTTTCCTCTAGCAAGATGGCAGTTCATAGAAAGAGGGCTCAAGGCTACCACAGCAGATTTATTTCAAGATGCTAGGTGATGCTCTGGGAGTTGAAATGAGATTCCTCCAGGCACGCTTAGTAATTCCCATATTATTAGAGTTAGGTAAAGTGTGTCCATGTGGCACACCATTTCTTCATAGGCCTCTTGAGGTACCTTGAGGCCAGTAGGTTCAATGATGCCTTAGAAGGTCCCATTAGAACTTGGAAAAGCCTTTGCAAGGCCTCTTTGCAAGTTTGAGGTTTCAGTGAACTCTGATGATGCCACTGCACTCTAGCCAGGGTGACAAAGTGAGACTCTGTCTCAAAAAAAAAAAAAATTGTTATATCAGAGGACAAAAAGAGACATTAAGAAGATAAGAGTTTTATATATCAAGGAAGCCATTAGGAATGTAATGACACTTCCAGTGTATTACAGTGCAAGAATACACAAATTCAACCAGTGGATAAAGAGCATAGAGAGGAATGCAGGGGGAACCAGGCTCAAGCTTCCAGTCGTCCTCTTCCAGTGGAGTCACGCTACGCTTAAGTCTCCCAGCCAGTTATGTGACCAAATGTGCAAAGTGTCATCAACCAGGTAAGCTTCCTGATCCTTGATCACTTAAGCATAGAATGTCCACAGGAGTGACTTTGGCTTATGACTGCCTAGTCTGTGTAGAAGTCATACCAACATCACCTGGACACAGAACCAGTCACAACCGACATTCACCATTAATTTCACTGTTAGCATGAATTGTCTGGTGTTCTGGTGTGACTTTATTCTTAGGTATACAAAGACATTCTCATCAGACAGAATATCCAAAAATTCACGGGTTGCCTGTTAGGAGCTGATCAAGGGCCATTACTCAACATTGGAAGGGTTTAGCCTTTCAGCAACCCTGGCCTTCTAATTGAAAGTATTTACAAACCAGTTTGTATTATAATTCTAATTTTTATGTATGTCATCTTTTATCCTATATATTTCCTTACATGTTTTTGTTATGAATGAAAATGTATTATAAATATATCTTTAAAAATGTGTCTACTTCAAAAACTATTTGTATTTCTTTTTAAAAGTTTCATTTACCTGGCATTGCTTTCAAATATGTATTCATAATTTTTTACATCTACAGAACAGTTATCTTTGAATATTTTAGAAATAATATTGAAATATTAGAAATAATATTGCCATGCATTATTTCTTAATTTGTCTACTTAAATTGACTTGAATAATAAGCAAATCTTTTAAATATTTGGTATGATACTTTTTTTCATTGGAAACTTAAATGACAAAAGAGTCCACGCTTCTCTATATAAAAGAAATTTAGATGAGAGTATACACAATGAGCATTTGTATTGATTAAAGAATTATTAAGACCAGAATATATAAGTAATTGTAAAATATAACATCTAACACTACTCTTTAGCTGTAATTCAGAAAAAATTAAAAGGAATTTCTTGCAAAATAAATTTATGATTTTACTTCACAAATAAGAAGAAAGATGTATACGACCACACTAATCCCTGAATGTACAGAAAGAAAACTATCAAACTAGATAATACCAACAAAAACATAGCAATAAAAATTCTTCCCCTGAAATTAATTAATTGAATGGGTGTTGTTTGCCTTCAGTACTGTCCAGTTCCTCAAATTTATAGTCCCCTTTTAGAAATCTCTCACCTAACCCAAGTTTTATTCCAAATATTTAAATTGGAATTGACCATCCTCGCATGCCAGGAATCAGAATGCCTGGGCTCCATCAGTCAATCCTCCCCTCCTGGGGAAAGTGCTTTGAGTTCAGGTGACATATATACCACATGTTAGGTCAGTGCAGGTCTTTTCTTATGTTTTTTGGGAAGACAAGATCAGTTTCCACTGCGTTAGGCAGTTTGGGGCAAGTTGGGCTAAGAGTAGTGTCTTTCAAATTTACAGTATATTAGAATCGCTAAGGAAGCTTGAAAATACTTGTTATCCAGGTAATACTTCACCTCAAATTATTCATAAATCTGAACGCAAAATCTTGTTTCAGCTATTTTTAAAGAATCACCTGCGGATTCCATTTTCGAGAAAGTATGGAAAACCATTGGTTCAAGGATTATTATCCTCATACTTTGGCAGGCATTGGGATCCACAAAGGGCTTATTAAATCCAGATTTGCTGGCTCTAATCCACCCTTCAGTTTGGGGTTTTGTATGTCTCCAAAGGTGAGGATAAGGATGTGAATCTCTTACAGTTGTACAGATGGGGCTATTCAGAGGCTGCCCTCATGGAACAATAGCTCTGCTGTGAGGAAAGATCTGAATATTCCAGCAAGAAGAACCTGCTCTGATTCTGAAAAGTGAGAAGTGCAGAAGGCTCTAATTTAGTTTTGGGTTTTTTTAAGGATTAGCTTTTCAGGTAACTGAGACCTTACATGTTCCTTTGGGTGAGTGGGCACAGAAAAATTGCATTTCTAGTAAGATCCCAGGCAACATCTCTACTGCTGTTTGAGGACGACATTTCATGAACCACTACTCTAGCCACTCTTTGTCCTTTGAACCCTTTAGGCGAAGTCTGACCTTTGCTTACTGTAGCTGACAATGCAAGCTAACTAGGTTGCGTAGCAGGAGTTGTACTAAGGCTGTATATTTGTCATCTCATTTCAGCTTCACTGCTCAGAGAAGTTATTGAAATATATCTTGTCTACCAGAAAAGAAAATGACAATCAGAATAAAATAGCTCTACAGAGACCTCAGGGTCAGTGGAAACAGAGCTCAGATTGGAGCCCAGAGGAATCAGATTCCAAACTTCTATTCTTACACAGAAAGAGTTGGCAGCTTCAAGCCAGTCGGAGGTGGCAGCCTCATGTCCTTGTGGGCAGGTGAACCTCTTCTTGAGGGTGAATCTGAGGCCACAGCAGTATGCAGCCACTACTGCTGTGTGGTCTTCTCAGGCCTGTCACCTCAGCTCTCGGGGAAGATGGAACACGTACCCGTAGTGCCTTTAGTTAATGTGTTGTGAATGAGGGTGCTGTGGGTCAGACATATCCCTGAAATCTTGCATGGCACTGGATGTTGAAAGCAACATTTTCTCTCACATGAGAGTTTGGATAGAGACTGCAAAATCCAAAACCATAAATGCCAACAGCTCCCATATTCTAAAGTGACTTTCTGGATGCTCATGCAGAGACACTGGACCCAAATTGTTTCTGCAAGCATTGGCCCATTGCTCAACTGAACAAATTAAAATGTTTTATGTAGTTAAAGGAGGAAAGACTATTTTCATGTGTTGCCATCATGGCAGCCATTTTCTTCAATATCATCAAAAAGGGAGAAAGATCGTTATGTCCTTGCATCAAGCTAAATGCGAGAGGCTTAGAATGATTTCCCCCATTGAGGATAGCACTGCAGTTAACTCATTGCCTGTACAGTGAGTAGACCTTGAACCTACAAAATAATTGAGACTCCCTGAGAATATCTACTTGTCTAAGGATCCCTGCTTGAGTTTTGGGTCCAAGATCTCACTGGAAATTTCCATTATTAGAATATTCTCTGAGAACAACCAGATCACAAACCTGAAGTTTGGAAGTTAAAGAAGTTAAGGAAGTCTCACATGTGATGGTTTCTGCATGCACACTCAGGGCTTATAGAATGATGAGACCTGGTGATATTGGCTGCTCTGGAGCCTCAGAAACTTCAAGAGTCAAGAGAGTATCCTCTCATGTCAAAATAGCACAGTAAGTATTGTCTTATATAAAATTTTAATGGTTTTCAAATGTTGTATGCATCATAATCACCTGCAAGTCTTGTAACACAAGTGGTTGGATCCCTCTTCTCCTCCCAGAATTATTAATTCAGCACCTCTGGGATAAAACCTGGGATTTTGTATTTCTTTTTTTTTTCTTTTTTTTTTTGAGACAGAGTCTCACTCTTTTTGCCTGGGCTAGAGTGCCGTGGCGTCAGCCTAGCCCACAGCAACCTCAGACTCCTGACCTCAAGCGATCCTCCTGCCTCAGCCTCCCGAGTAGCTGGGACTACAGGCATGTGCCACCATGCCCGGCTAATTTTTTCTATATATTTTTAGTTGTCCGATTAATTTCTTTCTATTTTTAGTAGAGATGGGGTCTCACTCTTGCTCAGGCTGGTTTCGAACTCCTGAGCTCAAACGATCCTCCCACCTTGGCCTC
>CAUYSK010052253.1:0-57077 GCA_963575035.1 Avahi laniger
TTTGTCATAGGTAGAGATGAAGGTGTGGACATGGACCCTCCAAGGGGATGGAGCGTTTTGAGAAAGAGGGTAGCTTTGGGAAGCCGGAGGGGAATCATTGTGGGAGATTGAAATCGGGGCAAGTCTAAGGATTGGAGAGAACAAGTTTGAAGATGTCCATCTGCTGGCTTGTCTACTCAGAGCAAAGTTTTCCTACTAAAAGTGAGAGGAGAGACTAGGAGGTTTGGGATTCGAGGAGAGTGGTGGATTTGGAATGCTGGGCAATGTAAAAGCAACCTTACTTGATGTCCATAAATCAAGAGAGAAGCAAGACCAAAGACGCAGGTGAGGCTGTGAGCAGGCACTTTGGAATGAGTCCAGTCAGCATTTCCATGCAATTGTCTCAAAGAAACTCATCAGCAGCACTTAAACTCAGAAGGCAAATGTGGCAAAATGTTACCCTCACCTGCTAATTCTGGGCCTAATGACAGACACAGATGATGTCTATTATTACAGTTTCAGAACTCGCAGACGGTTTGAATGGCCAGTTAGCGTGACAAGGGTGCGTTCTGATGTGGTTGGTGTGCCGTCTAGTCAAAGGGCAAGGAAATTGAATCAGGGCAGACCTAGGAACCAGGGTACCAAGTGAGTGTGTTTGTGTCAGTTTATCTGGGGTTTTGGACTTCCTGACATTACATGTAGAAAGGTAAGCCATTCCCTTCATGGTTGTCTGGCCCTTCTCCACCTCTCAAATACTCCCTTTCAAAGCCGCAGTTCATTAAAGAGAAACCCTGTATAGGCACGTCTGTTTATTTCAATGCTCCATCTTTTCCCTTCTCGGTTGGATCCTTTCTGGCTTTGTGATTGTATTGGCAGACTTTCATTTCTGCGTACACTGAGCCACTCTTTTCTCAAAGTCCCTGGCCAAGAGATAATATCTATGTTTTTATCCGAATGACTCTCACGTCTGTTTTCCCAAACCCCAAGGCACACGCCAAACTATGTTGGTCATTTACTATTGCAGATTTGAAAACTGTATGGCCACTTCCTCCCAGGGATTCTAATACCCTCCTTCACCAACCAATCCGCTCTTGTTCATCACAGTCAATTTCAGAGCAACATTTGATCTGCGGGATGAAGTTCCCAAAAAGAAAAAAGTTTATCAGATAGCAAGCTCTCAGCTGTGCAAAGCTTCCTGTTGCTAAAGTCCGTATTGCCAACGGATCAGGCCTCAGTGCCAATTTTGGCACCTGCAGGTGAGAACTCATTATTCATTGTCCGAACCAGGCCTGGTGGTTGATTGTATATTCCCAAATTACATTGGCTTTGGATTTTCTCTCCCTTTAAAAATCCTTACCAAATCATACCCCACATGCTTCCATGTCCAGATTTAAGGCTTTGTTGCCTGCTTTTATTTTTCTTTTTACTACTGTGTAATTTGCCAATATGCATTATGTTTCCCTGACTCTTCCTGTTAGCTGTTAGGATACATATTTTCAGATGAAAGCAGTCTGAGATATACAAGTAATGACATATGTGTACTTGTGTGTAAGAGAAATCAGTCCTAAGGGCCTAAGCATGGGAAAGAATTCTAAGGCAAGTCTTAGAAAATGACAATAATTACAGAAGGGAAGAGAAACCAGGCAAAATGGCAGAACAGGGTTAGCTCACTCCATGCCAAGGCATAGGACAGGCGTTGCAAACAGCGAGAGGCCCAGGGGTTTACAGAACACACAGGTTTTATTTCCCCATGCCGGAGCGATTTAGTTCTGGGTCCTTCGAGGACACTGACTATAGGGTCGTAAAGTACAGTCAGTGATGATAGGTTCAAGCGGTAGAGCGATGCAATCCATGATCGTCAACACCCCAGAGGGCAAGAGGGTGGCATTCCTGTGCCACAGAATCATGGAAATAGGAAGAGATCCAGAAAAATCTGACTTCTGAAAAATATATTCAGGCTGGAGGTTGGAACAGCAGAGGGCATGAAGGATCTCACTGGGGGTGATGAACACGTTCTAACACTGATTATAGTGATGATCCCACGGCTCGGTAATTTAATAAAAACCATGGAATTGTACAACTGGGTGAGTGAAATGAAATGTAAAATAGGCCTTAAAAAACTTGTAAACATGTTTTTCATCAAAACTATTTAAAGAAAAGAAATGGTTCTAGAGCAGCTGGGAATATTTGCATTTCTTTAATTATTTAAAGAAAGCTGCCAAGAGTCACTATATTGATCCTTCCGATGAACGTAATCAAATATATAATTAGGTGCCACATCTATTCCACAGACAGCATTGTACCGAGGGATGCCTCATTTCCTATTAATGGCTGGGCAGTCGCCAGGAGCTCTTTTTGCTAGAAAATAATTTGTAATTAGTCACTCAGCCACTTCTATGCTATTATGGCTAATAAAATCCCAAATCTCATCATTTATCAGCTGGATGCAATTGTGTTTGTTGACAGTGAGGAGATGAGATTACAAGAGAGGCTCTTTCCCCTGGATGTAAACCAGCACAACAAACCCAAAGGTAACAGCTCCTGAAATCACTGGCATTTGAATATTTACAAGGTGATTGGCCACTGGTTCCATTTCTAGACCAGGGCAGGCTGGGACTGGAGTGGATATTTTGGAGGATGGGGTGGGTAGAGGGGAGAAAGGGGCAGGTGGCAAAAGAAAAGTCAGAGACCATCCTGGAGAGCACTGAACCCCCATAGACCTTGTTTTCCTCTGGCCCAATGTCCCAGCTACTCAGGAGGTCGAGGCAGGAGGATTGCTTGAGGCCAGGACTTCGAGGCTGCAGTGAGCTATGATGTCCGGGCAACAAAGTGAGACCCTGTCTCCAAAACAACAACAACAACCACCTCTGTGAATGTACTCAATGCCTCAGAATTGTACACTTCAAAATAATTAATTTTATGTTATGTGAATTTCACCTCCATTTAAAAAAATAAATATTATATTAAGAGAGGTATCACAGCTAAAGCTACTTCGTTAACTACCATCAAGCCTTCTGAGACCACTGGCATGACAAGATATCCCCAAAATGAAATTTGGACAAATACACAAACCCTGCTGTGGGTGGAAGATGGACCCTCATCGTACAGTTGGCGAACATTAAAACCAAGCCCTCCTGGCCACAGACCCAGGCATCTGAGTCACTGTTCTAAAGCACGTCCTGGGTAAGGTCAGAGGAAGAGAAATTCAGAGGATGCTGGGGTCAGAATTCCCAACCACTGAGAGACAACGTCCTGTTGCAAGGCCTGGCTGGACGCAGAAGGAGCAGAGCCGACGCAGTGTTCAGGGTAGCAGAGGAAGGACTTGGGTGGGCTCCCCTGGTGAAGGGAGGTATGGGCCGTGAGGGATGCCATTTAATCACCTCATCTTTTCAGAGGAGCCACCAGACCCCAGATGCATCTTGAGCAAGTAAAGAAAATGATTGTGATGAGTCAGAACAGACTCTGGCATGAAGAGAATCAAATATTCAGTTCTGCATGGGGTTTTCCATAACTTCATTGCCCTCAAATATAAATCAATGGCATTCAACATGGCTAAGTAGAGTCAAGACTATCAACCTCAACTTAGACGTGAGTTTCCCCCAGACGTCTGTCTGTCATTAGGTTATCTGGTTCTCAGAACACATTTTCCTAAATTATAATTCGGTTCCCAGGTCCACTCACAGGAAGGCACCTGGGGGAGGCAGAGTCTTCACTCCCAGCCTTGGTACTCATACCTTTGTGTCATCTCCTCCTCTTGAGCGAGGATGGAGACTGTGACTTGCTTCTGACCAACAGCATATGGTAAAAGTGAAGGGATGTTGCCTGTGTCGTTAAGGGCCCTCATCAGTGGACTTTGTTCTTCAAGGCATCTGCTCTAGGTTCATGGTTTTCCCTTTGAATCTACGAGCTTCCCACGTAGGCAGCTGAAAAATCCCTTTCTAGGTTTGAGCAAGGTTGCCGTGGATCTCTTCCAATTGCAAAGCTTCTGAGTCATGCAACCTGCAAGCTCTAGGAAGCTGCAACTGTAATCTCTCAGATTAAGTAACTAAACTGTAACTTGGACTGATTTGCAATTAGAAGGTCCTGGAATCCATTTCATATTGCCAACCGTGGTGACTGTCTAGTTAGTACTATGTAAATTATCTGCTGTGACCGGGTCCGCCAAGGAAAGCAAAGGGCTTTGAACACCTCTTTGGGTGCATCATAGATGGGATGTCCAGCAATGTGACAGGGCAGGAAAAAAAGCTCTTGACTCTGATCCTCTCTAGAGATGTTTGGGCTTAATTTTCCCACTTATGAAATGGGACTCAAAACGACCCACCTCATGGGGTTGAAATGAGAAAAGAGTGAAATGAAGCAAAATATGACAAAGTGCTTTCCGTGAAACATAAGGCACCACACAGCGTTAAAGTAACGTGACTCTGTAGTAGACCAGATGTTCCCATGGGGTGGGGGGATTGGCAATGTCCGAAGATATTTTTGTTTGTCACAACTTGTGGGCTGTGCCAGTGGCATTCAGCGGGCAGAGGCCAAAGATGCTAGTAAACATCCTACCATGCACAGGACAGTCCCTGACGACATAGAACAACCCGGCCTCAACTGTCAGTAGCGTCAAGGTAGAGAATCCTGTTGTAAGTCAAAGGTTTGCATTACTCAATTTAAAATGCTTTTTCTAGACCAGTGATTCTCAACCAGGGGTGATTTTTGCCTTCCAGGGAACACTGCACAACGTCTGCAGTCATTTTTGGCTGTCACGATTGAGAGGGGACTATTGGCTCTTACAGAGTCCAGGGAGGCTGCTGACCACCCCACGATGCAAAGGACAGCTCCATCTCACCAGAAAGAATTATCCAGCCCAAAACATTGGTTGTACCGAGGCTGAGAAACCGTGGCCCGGATGTTCTCATGCTCGCCAAAGAACAACTCTTTTTTTTCTTCTTAACTAATTTGTTTGTTTTAATGAAATCTGGCCTTTCAAAAGTCAAGAGGCGTCTTCTGGTTCAGTATCCCCAGTTCACAGAGTTCCCGGATTGCCTCACTGCATCCCCCAATAGATTGGCATAAATGGTTCTTTGCATCCTAGGTGGGTGGGCTGGGAAGGAGGAGCTAGAGGCTGCTTACAGCTGGGCACAGAGGCAGAAGAAACAAAAACTGTTGGGACTAGATGTGTTTCACAATTCAGCATTTTTTTTTTTTTTTTGGAATTTACAAGATAATGGTGAAGAGCTCTTGTAATATATAACACTTTGAACAAAATCTTGGACTTCAACCTGAAGTCACCCCTATTAACAGTTCTGCAGAGAAACAAAACGAATATCCATGTTCAGTGGGATGAATGAAGACTTTTCACCCTACATTAATTTTGCATGAGTTGGTTTTGAACTGGTGTCACTGCCAAATATGTTACAGAAACTCTCAGTTTTCAATGTTTTTCTTTTCCCTTCTGTTTCTGGTTTTAGACAAAGGACTATAGACTTGTATTTCTGAAGGCAGGACTTGAAAAAAAGCAGTAGAGTCCTGGGAGCTAAGAAGTCAGGTACTGGAAAAGCCACCTATGCTAAACAGTACCTTGGCCAAGTTACTTGAACATAGATAATGCCAGAGATTCCTCATAGGCAAATTAGATGACAGGTAGGGACCCGGGGCACCCTTGCTCAACGATCCATGTCAAACCAGCTGTGCCAGGCTCTAGCACAAACACAGAGCTACCTGGCCAGCTGGAAAAAGAACCGAGATCAGGCTCCAAGGGGTGATCTCCGCACCTCATCCATGATCCCAGGTGGTGCTGATTCTTGACCGTTTCTAACATGGTGATTCTAAATCGGAGGCGGTTTTGCCACCCAAGAAACATTTGGCAATGTCTGGAGACAAGTTTGGACGTTGTAACTCAGCAGCGTGTGTGTGTGCGTGTATGTGTGCGCACGTGTGCAGGAGGGCAATCCGGCACAGAGTAGGCAGAGGCTGGGGTGCTGCTAAACATCCCATGGCACACAGGACAACCCCCACCACAGAGAAGACCCAGCCCCAAATGTCCACAGTGCTGAGGCTGAGAAAGCCTGCTCTGCCTTGCACGTTTTAAACGCGGATTCCAGGCCAGTGACTGTGAACGAGAGGATGATCCTACCCACCAGGGGGCATTTGGCAACATGCTAAGCATCCCACAGTGCACAGCAGGGCCCTATAGCCAAGAATCAGCCAGCCCCAATAGCAACAGTGCTTCTTTTGAGTCACAGAGAACCTCCCAGTCTGTCTTTAAACCAGCACTCTCCCAATCCTGGAACCACCATGAGGAAGCCGGGACCCAGGGCCACCTCTGTCCCCTGCCTAGGCTTCCCATCAGACCAAAGCCGAAGGTGCCACTCTTCATTAGCTCGGTGCCACACCTCTGCCCTGCACTTCCTCCCTATGATAAGCATTTAATTATTATTGACATTGGCACTTGCAGTATTTATACTGTTTGTTTTCCTTCTTAGACGACACTTGTCTCTGAGACTCAACTTCTGTTTCATCATCCTCACATCCTCTGTTTCCTGTGTCCAGGGGCACAAGGGATGCACTTGTTGACTCAGTGGCTAAGTTTTACAGGGGTTAATTTCCAAAACAAGGCTGGAATTTTAATGAGAAGATAAGACGGAAACCAAACAATGGCCATGTAGACTGATCTGGAGAGGAGTGTGTCTTAAAATTTTTTTTTTTAACTCACAAACTTTTAAGGCTTGTTTTATTCAATCTTTTAAGGAATGCCTGGTATTTACTGTTTAGGTTTTTAATGTCAATAGGGGTCATTATGGTCTTTTTTTTTTCCATGCACTAAAAGCTTTTAGATTACTCTATCCCAGTATCTATATCCTCAACCGTTACATTACAATCTCATTATAAACGATACAGGGCAATTTCTCAGTTGGCAAATACTGATGTCCCGCAGACACCGGTTTACAGGTACATTCTGTCAAGCATTATCATGTGTTTACCGAGACAAAGAGTGCATGCCGCGAATGATTATAAAATGGAATTGTTTTTCTATAAAACAGTTTCAAAACTTTTAGTGACATCATTTTCAATGAAAACTCTTTTTAACACCCCTCTAATTCAATCTGCAAGGGTTGGCACAGCAGACAAAGTTGATGTATCCATGAAATACATTGATACCCGGATAAGAAGTAAAGTTAGCTAGAACTAGACCCCTTCATTCATTATGATCATTTATATAATTCACTCACACGATAACATAGAGGGTTTATTTGAAAGGGATTCAATGAATTTCTTAGCATCTCTCTTTGGAAAACAAAATCATTCATTTGTTTGGTTCATAATTGGTAGATTATCTGTGGTATGGTCTGCAAGGGTTACGTTGTTTCCGATGCCCCCATTTTCTGTAATTAATATGAATTTTCAGAAAACAGTTGCCAATTTCTAAACCACATAGTCATTCCTCAGTTAACAAAGTTCCTTTTATAGAAATGATCTACATAGCCAAACACACTCTTAAACAATGGAGTAATAAACACCACATCTTAGAACAAAACCAAGGTAGCCTGTTAAGAAACATTTGACTACACAGCCCTGAGGATATATTCAGCAATCTACGCGTATGCCCCTCAATAAAGTAGGAATACTTGTCATTTTTCCATTGTTTAGGATATGTATTTAAGGTGATCATGACAGATTTTAATTTCATATGTTAAATTTTTTTTTAAAAAAATGAACGAGAAAAAAATGTACATGAGAAAAAAAGTAAAGAGAAGTGGAACTACTGTTCCTTCTCAAATACATGTTTTAGAAAAGCAGTAAGTAGTAAACTTAGAAGAACACCAATCTTTCATGGACTCCGTGGGATGGCAAAGACATCTTACTTACATACATTGCATCTGACTCAAACAGTGGGTCTAATATTTTGACACATAAGGTTAATTAATTCAATTTCCCTTTTGACTAAGCTATAGCACAAAATGGGCCTCCTCCTTTGCTCATTTCCTTTTAGGTTTCTTTCCTCTAAACTGTGCATTATTCATTTTCAAACCAAGCCTCTGTTTTCAAACTACTGCTTTAATCCACAAGCAAAGAAAGACTATTTGCCAATTACTTTCTTCTCCCTAAAGACCGCCTTCTTTCAGGGCAAATGAACAAATGAAAATATATTAGATAAATGGTTATAGATGGTTTTACAGATATTTTCTTTAATGTAACACTACCAATAAAAATGTACAAACACGGAAGAGAGGTTAAAACACTATGTCCCAGAGTCAAGACTTGCTCTTCCACTTATTAACTATTGCCCTTTTGCTATTCCAGAAAGGGAAAGAAATAGACACCTTGAGACTTCCTTCGAAGAAGTACAACCAAAGCAAATATTCCCTGTAGCCATTTTCTTCATCATGTATGTCAACATCTTAGCATCAGAGAAACAAAATCATAATAATGATATTCCAACTTACCAGTTCTCAAAAGGCTTTCAGACGGGGCTTGTAACTGGGAGACCCAGACACTCTGTACCTGTCCTTCAAGGATCTTAAACAGCTTTTCACATCATCACACTGGAAAGCAACCCAGCCAAACGCTCCCAATGTGAGAATAGCCATTTGACAGCCCAGGCAGTTATACTGGACCATCATTGGCAATAAAGTCATCACTGAGTAATCGGTGAATCTGTCATAAAAAAGTTATTTAAATGCATGTGTTTCTCCGCCTGGCCTTCCCCAATGCCCCACATGTTTCAGACAACAATCAGAGGGAAGCTTGACTTCCTTTGCCAAGTCATCACATTGGAGGAGCTTCATGGGCCAGTTCTGAATACTTAACCACAATCCTCACTCATCTTTCGGCTCCCCTGACCTACAAAAAAACCCAAAGTGCACTGAAAGCGTTGCCCGTGTGCACTGGATTTTGCTTTTCGCTGTGCAAGGCCAGGAGAGCAAGCATGTGTTCACAAAGGAGTGAGAGGCCACAAAACGGTGGGGTGGGCCAGACAGATACACGGCGACTATTGCGTTTCTATCAATAACGGCACGGAATGTGGGGTTAGGATGGGAATGGCAAGATTATGTTTTAAATGATCTGCTCAGAGCGTGATGCACCTAGCCCCTGCTAGCCTGCTTGTTAAGTGACTTACACATACAACACAGCACAAAGAGCCTCGAGGAATTCATTCTCTTTGTCAACATCCGTGGTTAGGCAATGGGCAAGGCCGCCATCCCGCCTGCGGGTGCTGAGTGCCGGGGCACAGAGGTGTCCCAGCAATGCTGACTACACAGCAAGGAATCCTCTGACCTTACACCTTTGAGGGGAATTCATAGCCCAGGAAAAATAACTTCCATCGTTTCTCTTTTGTTTATTTCTTCATGTCTTTGCTTTATTTCATTTAGGTAACAAGGAAAAAAACAAAAAAAAGGAAAGGAAAGCCTAAATCTGAGCTTTCGTTTTTATGATTCTACTTACATACATAAAATATTGCTTATTTTTTAATTATTTTGCATGCCTCTGGCTCTCGGTAGGCAGTCGAATAATATATAATGCAGCAGCATTAGCCTATTTTCCATTCTTAATAATAACCAAGGGATTGAGCACACTGAAACCTGAAAAATATTTTAACCTGAGTAAGTATGACTCAGATTTCACCAAAAGGCAACATTTTATCTCCCAGGCTCTCTATAAAGCTTATTCATTGCAGAACTGTTTTATACCAGCTAGTGGTCAAAGTTCCAGCATGTCCCATGATGTTTCTCCTCACTAAATGCTTTAAAGCTCAAAATTAGATTTCTACTGCAACACTAAATCTTTGCAGTTTTGATCCCAGGGTAAGACCTCTCCTTGCCTCCCCAACCCTCCCCCAGGTCAGGCACGCCCGGGTGGTCGGACAGGAAGGGCACGCAGAGGGAGGCTTCGGGCTTCCCCATCTGTCCTCTGCCTTCATCTCCAGCTGCAGTCACTCCGCTCTCCACATCTGCAGAGCAGAGGGAAAGGGAAGCGAAAGGAACGGAAGGTTCTTTTTCATGAGCTGGTCTCAGACAAACCAGAGAGGTATTTTCTTAGGTTCTTGGAAGCTGTCCCAGCTGGCTTCTCCCTTTTGCAACTCCCGAGATGAGGGCGGTGTGGTCTCTCCCTCCAGCTGATGTTCTAGGGGTGACTCTTCTCCTCCCAGGAGATTTTTATGGAGCAAAAATACAAATGTATGCAACCCTCCTTCTGCTCGTCCTCATCTGGTCATGCATATTTGTTTGAGGAAGTCTGGGAGGACAGACTATACCAACACATTCCCCTCACCTGCAACCTCAGGAGTCTCTGTAGCTGTATCAGGCAGGAGGCAGGGGCCAGTGCCTCAGGTCCCAAGAGTTGCACAGTCCTCCCTGAGGAGGACCATGGAAGCCTCCCCACTGGCCTCAGGTCAGGAGAAATGCATGCCACCCATTGGGGAAAGGGCAGGGCTCCCATGCTACAGAAACTTCTTCACAAACCCCCTCCTGTCTCTTTCTCTTCCACCCTTGCTGTGAAGCCAGACATCCACAGGGTTCCTGGCTATCTACGTGGCAGATTACTCCAGGACTCCGTCTCTTTGCAGTTCAGCTGATGATGCTGGCAACTGAGTATCCTGTTAACAATAAATATCTCTCCCCAGAATGATTTATCTTAATTTGTGGAAGGAGGGGTTTGGAGTCAGACGGAAATGAATAAAATCCTGATTTCAGCACTTACTAACTGTGTGGCCTCAGAAAAGTGCTTAGCCTCTTGGAGTACTGGCATTCTCATTCATAAGGCAGGCAGAAGGACATATTCCAGGTAGGGGTATCCGCTGCAGATAACAGCCCAGGGCACAGTGACTGACAAATAGCTCCTCCTTTTTGGCAATTTTTAGAGTGCAGAAGGAAAAGATTTCACTTTACAGAGCTATGAAAACCACTGTGCTTTGCAGTCATAACAAACATTTGAAAAGCGAGGACTTTTTCAAATGTCCTGGAGGATTGGAAAAAAAAACGAAAAAACAAAACAAAACCAAAACAGTGCATGCTTTGTTATCTGAATCTGTGTAGGTGCTTAATGACATTGTTCAGTGTTGAACCTACCTGATGTGTGACATTCCTATAACTGCGTTGACCCTCAAGCTATCTATCTCTGGGCACTCCTTCTCCCTAGAGCTCTACCCAGGAAGAGCCCAATAGAGAGACTGTTGGTGGAAAATCCTGGAGTCTTGTAGAACGAGGAGGGCAGGACACCCTGACATCATTCAGAGCTTAGCAAGCCAAGAGTCACTCATGAAGACCGGACATGCGGCAAATGTATGAGCAAAGACCAAGGCTTGGTAACTAGGGCCCTGAACCAAGGAAGAGGCATTTCAATGCAAATGAGGCAATTGCAGTAAGAGCAGCACAGCTCTCACAGAAAGGTTCCTCTCTCAGGTGTACATAGAGGAGATGCCGGGAGCCCCAGAAGCCAGTGTACAGCCTTCCTGTGCTATCGTCCACGATGGCAGGGGCTCGCTAGCGAGGAGCTCTGTCTATGTCCGGGATGGGCTTTGCTGTTCTCCACCAAACCATCTGTCACCCTCATAAAGTCTAGAAATACTAAAACATCTCGACTGAGCTCGTATCTCTGGTCCTGGGATGCCCCCTGGGTATTAAAATGAAGGTTATGGCGCAGCAAAGGGCAAAAACACATGGGAAACCCCCTCCCAGAATTCCCTCTACCCGTGCTATGGGTAACACGGTGGGGGGCGGGGGCGGGGGAGGCAGATCAAAGTAGGAAGAGGGAAAATTTTGAACAGTTTCTGGGTAGATATTTTTGGTTATTTGCGGTTTTTAATTATCATTCACTTCCCTCTTCACTAGCAGGGCTAATCACGGCCTCTGCTTGCTATATTGCAATTTGGTGTTTGAAGTTACAGCTTTATTATTAAATCCCAAACTAAGTCCTGGTAAACTGCCTTCCTTTATATGGCATATACACTTACTTTACTCCAGAAGGAAGGAGGCAGGGAAATCGATTGCCTTTCAGACTAGTTTAAATGGCCCTAGGAAATTGAGTTGAACTATATGTTTTTCAGATGTTATTCTTCATACATTAATACAACAGCAGCTAACAAACATACGTGATTGAAACGTGCCCACAAAAGAACAAAATACATTTATTGTAACTGTTAGATCCATCTAGTTCACTTGGCCTATTACGCAGCTCTCAAACCAGTGCAATTATATATAAATATATATATACATACACACACACAGATATGTATTATATATAAAGATCTTTCAGCTTAAGTTTCTTCAAACCACATGTACGTACATCTATGTGTATATTTATATAAATTTAATCACCTTTCCTCTTTTCTTGGGCCTGCACACACACAATTGTTCATATAATACATAACATAAAAATGCATATGCATATAAACAAATTAAATATATTTCAATTATATATAAAGACATTCCTTCTAAAGTTTCTTAAAATTACCTATACCAATATATTATTTACATATATTATATAACATATGTGTGTATACATATATGTATACACATCCCATTCCCCTTAAGATTCTTAACACCTTAACTATTTGAGGTATTTAACAACAAGACCCTATGAGTTTTACTATGTGAACCTACTCTGCTATTGCAGCGTGCTTGGCATCACGGCGACTTGGCGAGACACCACATCCGTGCTGAGTCGCTCCAAGAGAGTAGGTGGTGAGAATTTGAGAGTCACAGGGGACCCTACGCCTAACAGTAAGTAGTCTGGCATCTCGAAAGTGTGTTCGAGGGAGATGCTACGATCTTTTTAAAGAGGGTGCGATGTGGTCCCCATTGAGTAATTTTGTCAAATATTGGGTTTTAAAAAAATGAGAAGATCATCGACGACGGCAGGAACGGGAGTGTTTCGGGCAAACGTGGCCGTGGACTGAGGAGGGACACGACTTCCAGGCTGACGTGATCACGTAGAGCTGAGGAGGAGGCTGGGCCACCCAGCTTCCCTGCCCCCACGTCTGCTTGCACCAGGCACACAGGAGGTGAGCACAAGCAAAACAAAGGAGGAAATTTGCAATTCCAGAGAGAACTGACTGGTTGGGCCATGTTGTTGCTGCACACACTCCAAACTGACATCAGAATCGCAGGAAAAAAAATGTTTCTTCCTGTTTATATTTTTAAGGTTCCCACTTCCTTACAGTGTTTTGCTGGTGGTTTCTAGAATACTTTTTCCTTTATTTGTACAACCATTTTTATGTTTGATTTTAATATTAAGTATCTATTCAGGTTAGGGTTTTGATTACTCATAATATAAGAAAGTTTTAAAACACATAGGAAAATACAATAATAGGTTTTGCTTTTTGGCTCTTTCTAAGGAATTAAGACCAGCTCTTCATCCTGTTCTTTTTAAGGTGTATTACCAGTGACAAAGTACTTAACTTCCCTCAAGCTCCATTTCCTTGTTTCTGTAAGAAAAAGAATTGCATTGCTTACCTTGTAGAGGTGTTGAGAGAATGAAATAAGAGACAGTTTATATTAATAAAGTAGTGACTACACACTCATGGTCTGAGGGCTGGTGGCTGTTACTACAGTTGACATGAAACAAAGAGCCAATTTTAACCATGAACAAATAATCATTCTTTTTGTTTTTTGTTTGGTTTTTTTTTTTTTTTTTTTTTTTGAGACAGAGTCTGGCTCTGTTGCCCAGGCTAGAGTGCTGTGGCGTCAGCCTAGCTCACAGCAACCTCAAACTCCTGGGCTCAAGCCATGCTCCTGCCTCAGCCTCCCGAGTAGCTGGGACCACAGGCATGCGCCACCATGCCCGGCTAATTTTTTTCTATATACATATTTTTAGTTGTCCAGATCATTTCTTTCTATTTTTTTTAGTAGAGATGGGGTCTTGCTCTTGCTCAGGGTGGTCTCGAACTCCTGACCTTGAGCGATTCACCTGCCTCGGCTTCCCAGAGTGCTAGGATTACAGGCATGAGCTACCGCGCCTGGCCCAAATAATCATTCTTTGATCCTGGACTCTCAGCACATGCCCTTCATAAATACTTCTGAAAACCTACCAGAGCACTGTGCAACTTGTCTAAGATGGAAGGTGGGATGAAAGCCTTTCAGGTGAGCAAGCGGTTTAATCAGAAGCAGCCGTCATGCAAGGTGCCAGAGACAGTGTTCTATGAGGCGAGGTCAAGCCAGGATTCTGGTGAGTGGGCACCCGTCCTTGTGAACCTCGGGGAAGAGACAGCAAAGGGCCCCAGATGCCAACATCCCCAGTTGTATCCACTGTGGACGCGGCTTCCCCCAACAGGTCCTGGAGGGAGGGGGCCATGCCAGCGGCAAATCAGGAGGGAAAGAAGAAAGGAAGACAGGGAGGAAGGGAAGAAGAGAGGAAAGGAGTCAGGAGGACGACAGGAAGGAAGGCAGGAAAAGAGAGAAGGAAGAAAGGAAGGAGGGAAGGAGCAAGCCAGGAAAGGACTGTTTGGAGCCAGGAGCCTCAAACCCTAGTACGATACACTTACAAGCGGCACCCCTGTCAGGGGGACGTGAAGAACCGGAGCCCCCATCTCAGGTGTCCACAGTCACATCTAATCAGCGAGCATCCTAGGGCCAGAGTTGAAATTCTGAAGTGTGGAAATTCTAATGTCCCAGATCTTTGGCGCATTTATCCCCCTATACACACGCTGTTTTAGAATAGTGTGTATCTATCTATACGTATGTGCTAACATTACGGATATGAAAAAACCTGTGGGTTTTTTTCCCTGTCAGTGAAGGCTGTAAAGCTGATGTCAGAAGTTCCACTTTCTTGTCACTAACTGGAACCTGCATTTTATTATTTTTGTGGGTGTTTCTTTAAGCTCTCCATCTTGTTCATTTTGTGAGGGTTGGTTTAAAAATTAAATAATATACACTGTAAATACACTTTACCCTAGTATGCACATTGCATCATACTGAAATCAAATAAAATGATTCATGGCAATAGCGTCTCTCCTCGACACCCCCCACAAGGATAATGGGAGAAGTGACCAGGACAAAAGACCACTGGCCGGCATCCATGCAGATATTAAATGCTAGTCAAGCTTAACGTATTTCCTACTTCCTTACATTAAAAGAATCACAGGTAGAGGCCCTCATGTGCCCCCCCCACAATGAAGTATGTGGTGTGGGGGGTGCGGCCGGGATGGCCTAGGACACGTGGGGACCTGGAGGAAAGGAGGATGCGGAGTCAGACAGTCTTGGGGGAGGGGGGTGCCTGGGAGTCTGCATTTCTAGGGAGCCTTCCAGGGGCTGCTGCTGCTGCTGGTCCGGGCCCACCTCTGCTGTTCACCACTGCAGAGCAGCAAACCTGACCTTTCTCTTGGAGCAGATTGTACTCTGATGGTCGACAGGATCAAGAACAACGCCCCTCCCCACCACAGTACCAGATATATCCTAGAGTATAAAGCCAGGGATGCCAATTCAGCCACCTCCCTCCAGAATTCACCCTCTGGAATGCACCAGGCTTGAGGGAAATCAGTGGGAGAAGGCGAGAAAATTCAAGGCATCCCCTGCAAGAGGCTCCCTGAGTCCCTGTTACCATGCCAGTTACATGGGGGAAGAAGGAAGGGAAATCTGCGGTGAGGGGCTGAAGCGGAGGCCCGGTTACATGGAAGTCAGAGCTTTCTGGTTTCTCAGCATCATCAAGGAATGTGGCCATGGACTGCCCTTTAGAAAGATGGTCCCTAGTCCAATCTGTCACCATTGATCAGAGTGGGGTGGGGGAAAGGGGAGGATCTGTACCCCACAGAGGTAAAGAGAAGAATGGGGCAGAGGACGGTCACTGGAAACAGATATAGCAGACTGGGAACCAAACACAACGAGGAACACAAGCACATAGTCACAAGAACCAAGGGAGCAAACTACGAAGTTGAAATAAGCTAAGACTCTATAAAGGATGTCACACTCACTCACACACACACACACACACACACACACACATATAAAATAAATGGCATGTTTAAGTCTATATACTGTGTGAGAAGGCATCATCTGTTTATTTGTTTCATCAGTTGTTAATGTGTTTTTTTTTTATTTTTTTATTTCAGCATATTATGCGGGTACAGATGTTTAGGTTACGTATGTTGCCCTTGTCCCCCTCCCCGCCATTAAAGTGCTTTTGACACCACTGTACTACAGTTTACTGGATCTTCTCCAGTGTATTTTAAAGTTGTCAGGAAAAGTAAGCTATTGCCCCATGGGGAAAACACAATTGTGCAAAAATAAACTGTAATTCATGGAAGGAAATGCATTGTCACTTAGCATAGAAGCTGTCCATCTCTGGCTGTTAGAAGAATTATGAGAAGCTAACGGGTAACTTATTATTTGTATACAAACCACATCACTAGAACAAAATTTCATTCTTTTCCAGCCTAGCTTGTGACAAAGCAACATTCACATACTCATATTTTTTGTTTTTTTAGGCGAAGAGGTATATTCCATCTTATGCATGTCAGAGATGTTTCTGAAGAGTATGGAAAATAAGACTTAAAAAAAAAAATTATGTGAACCATGTTTTCACATCTGTGGGACCTGAAGTCCATAAGGTTCCCCAATGCATCTTTTCTGCAATTGCTGCGAGCCTCTGTTATTTCAGCAAATGGCACTGGGGACTTTTTCCCTGATTAAAATACTGTTTGTATCTAATGAATAAACAAAAACATGAAGTTGTTACAATAGAAAAAATATAACTCTCTCATTTGTGCATTCATTTGTTTCTGGTGAATGGAAGGAAGCTAGGAGTGAGAAATGAAAAGACACCAGCCGGGAAGTACTGACATCCCACAACCACCACACCAGCATTTGTGGAATGAATCCGTTATGGGCTGAATTGTGTTCCCACCAAAAAGATATGTTGGGGTCCTCACCCCCTACTACCTCAGGATGTGACCTTATTTGGAAACAGGGTCTTTACAGAGGTCATCATATTAAAGTGTGGTCATTAGGGTGGTCCTTAATCCGATATAACTGTTATTCTTACAAGAGGAGGAAATTTGGACCCAGAGACACACACAGAGGGAAGATGATATAACAAGACACAGGGAAGGGACAGCCACATTCAAGCCAAGGAGAAAGGCCTAGAACAGATCCTTTCCTCACAGCCCTCAGAAAGGATGAACTCTGCTGATACTTTGATCTAGGACTTTCGGCCTCCAGAACTGTAACATGATACATTTCTGTTGTTTAGGTCACCTAGTTTGTGGTACTTCTGTTACATCAGCTGCTGTAAACAGGGAAACCATGAATCGCTGCATTTGAGTTACAATCCCCTTCCTAGTTTGCTCATAAATTGCCTCCTCTGAAATCCAGTGTCCTCAAAGGGAAATTATGATTGTGTTAAATGGGGGGAAGTCTCTTACAGCACCAGCTCTAAAAATACATAATTTTACTGACTATATACGATGCACTGGTACTAAGAGCGTCCCCTGGCTCGCTTCCTATAACACCTCCATTTTACCCACCGGGAAAGTGAAACGCGGAGGCTCACTGCCTATCACAGATGAGAAGACCCTTGCAGAACCCATGTGTGTCCGCAGCCACCATCTATGCACTTAACCAGAAATACACCCTCATGTTTTAAAGTCTTTGGAACTTTCTCATTTGTGCTTCTCAAAGGTCTTATCTTTGTCATTAAGAGTGTATAACACTAAAGGAACACGAGATAGAATCAGGGATAAACACGTATTTTTCTAAGAATGGGGGAAAAAAAGCTGTTCCGGTTGCATTCAAAAAAGTTGGAAAAGGAAGAAAACTCAGAGCAGTCAAAAGACAAATGAGACCTAAGAAGGCAAAAATCGCAAGACGTTTTTAAAAATTATTATTATTTCAGCATCCTCTATGCGTACCTAGGGAGCAATGCACCAGCTGGGGATGCGCAAAGATGCGGATGGCGCACCCTGCCTGCGCCATTGCGCATGCGCCCCGCGGCTGCCCTCCCGGGTCCGCGTCCTGGTCCAGGGCAGCAGGGAGGCGGGCGGGCGAAACCGAAAGGGAATACCACCGGGGTCCGGGGGCTGGCGCTTCCGGCTCGAACGAACCCACCGGGAACCCCGTAACCAAAGCCATTTGGCTGCAACCTGGCGGCCCGCAGTGATGACCCCCTGAGCATCCTCAGGCCGTCCTCCCCACTCCACAGCCTGTCTCACGGTCCCTCCTTTCTCATTCACGCCCTTTATCTAACTCCGAGCCACGAATATGCCCCCTAACCGGGTGCTCAGTTCTGCGCGGCCTCTGGCTGAGCGGTTAGTCCGTTTCAGGTGTGAAGTGAGGGGTGTGTTGGTGGATGCGGACAAACGTGTCGCGCCCGCCCGCACCGGAGCTCGGCTCGACGTCGGCGGCGAAGGCCCCAAGCGCGCGTGCGCGGGGCTGTTGGCTGCGCGCGCACCTCCGCTTTGCTCCCCCCACCCCCTAGACCGAGAAGGTGGCACCATGGCTGCGCCCCCGCCCGCGCCGCCGCCGCGCCCCGTCACCCACCTCATCTTTGACATGGACGGCCTTCTTCTGGGTGGGTAGTCTGCGGTCGGCTCCCTTGAGCGCTGTTCAGGGCTGTTCCGGGCGGGCGTGGGATCGGCGTCGGGGCGGGGTCCTTCAGAGCCGCGGGGTCGCGGCGGGGCAGTGTCCCGGCGGGGACCTTCCGGCTCCCGCGCGCTCTGTCCCGGCCCGACCCCGAAGCCGGGCGGCTGCCGGCGCCCGGGGGCCCATGTCTGGGCTGACGGGCGCGCGTGGCTGCGCCGTGTACGCGGCCCCGGCGCCCGCTTCCGGTGGGCCGGCCGCGCGTGGAGCCGGAGCACGTGAGGCGCGGTCCCCCGGGGACCACCGAGCTGGCGCACCGCTCCGGTCCTCCGCGCCCTCCTTCCGGTTTCCCACCCGTGCGGCCCCGCCTCAGTGTTCCCATCTGCGGAGTAGCTTCCCGGATGCCTGCCCACCGGTTCCGCACTCGCTGTGGTGGGCGCGCCTGGATTATAGCATCCTGCATGCTAGTGTTCCTCAACGCGGCGATTTTGCGGGTCCCCCCGCCCAGTGCATTCGACGATGTCTGGAGACATTTTCGGTGGCACAGCTGGAATGAGGGGGTGAGGTCACTGGTATTTAGTGGGGTCCAGGCAAGGGATTCTGCGAAACTTTCTGCAGTGCGCAAGAGCTCCCCCATGTCACCACAAGGAATTTTCCGGTCCCAGCTGTCAGTAGTGTGGAGGTGCAGAAGCCCTGCTAAGTTTCCTGGCCTCTCAGAGTGACCGACACCGTGGGCATCACCTGGGTGCAGAAGCTGGGACCCCACCCCACCCCATACCTGCCCCATCAAAACCTGTATTTTAACAACACAAATGCGTGAAACTTTGAAAAGCACTGCTGTAACGGATCTGAGGCATTAATAAATCCTCGGCAGTGTACTAAATAGTCAGATGGTCAATTCTAGTAGACACGAACTTCACCGACAGAGATAGTCAATCCTAGTAGACGTGAACTTCACCATCCAAGAGGAATTCAAGTACAATTCAAAGAATAAAACATTCAGTTTATAACCCAGTAGAGAACTGTGCTGAACTCTCCCCAAAACCACAAAAGAATTTCATTATGAAACATGCATTCTAACCTCATACCCACCAGAAGGCTTCATAGATCTGTAAACGTGTCTGCATACTTGATGTGGACTGCAGGCCTGCTGGTTTACATCTATTGCCTCATTTCGAAACCTTTTAAGGTAGGAGGAAGTATTTGCATTTGACTAATAAAAAGGAAAAAAACAAATCTTGCTGCTCAGAGAGGTAAAGCTACTTGCCCAAGGTCACACAGCTAATAAGAATCCAAGCCAAGGAATATGCATTGATATAGTTCTAAATATAAATGACATTGAGCTCATCTTAAACTGAATATGACTGCTGCCGTTTGTCATTTCACTGGGTGATTCAGTAGCATGATTTTTTAAAAGGCACGCAAAAACCAGTCTCTTTATTGTATGGCAGAGAGATATAAAACTGCCGAATTCCAAAGGGAAAAAAAATCCCCACAGAGGTCACTAATTGGAGTGAACAGTATATACAGCTACTAAATTTGAAATGATTCAATTTCAGAAAGCTTCTTGGATTCGTAAGTATAGTTTGTAGATATGAATTTTCCTACTCAGGTGGTCAAGAAGTTAAATTGTCAAATAAATTCCTTACCCTCTAATGAAAGGTCCATAGAACCTGTTCTGGTAGTCTCATGAATTTTAATAGCAACCGAGATGTCTCATTAAAATTAAATTTATTAAACTTCTAAATGAGCTTGATGCCTAAATCTGATTCTAGAGTCACACATAGCCATGCCCTGAAGTGATGAATGTTACTTAAATGGTAATACAAGCATTGACCTGACACTGTTACCCAATCTTCCGGCAGCCCGAGAATTAAAGCTATTTGGAAAGAGAAACTTAGCTCTCTTTTCCTCCTTCATTTGCTGCCCTTTTCCTCCTTTGCTGCCCTAACTCTCCTTTGAAGTGGTAGGCTTTGCAGGACTCGCTCAGAAATTCACCTTTGCTTACTCTGTTTTTTCACAAAATGTCTTATATAAAACACAGCTTTCCAGAATGTACCACTCTATCTCATTTAATGTACTAAATTATGTCCGCTCTAATTCTTTAGCAGCTCACTTCAGTATATATGTTGTTAACATAACAAAATACCATCAATTTATAATGAGTTCTTTTGTAGTAGGTCTGTTCTTCAGAATTTTGAAAGCATTTTCCAAGTAAGTTTTGTTTTTCAATGATGTAGCCCCATTACTTGAGTTCTAAAGGAAGAAGTAAAATAGAAAACAGGTAGTTTCGTGGAGAATTCTTACATTACAGGGAAACTTGTTTAATCAGAGGAGAATGAGGAAGTACATGGAGATTTTAGAGGAAATGTTGACAAGAAAGAAAGGTCACTTTCTCGTGCTTTTGAAACGTATAGTGCTGTTGGTTGTCCTTTCCAACAAAAGCACTTTTGGATCCTGTTTTTCTTGACACAACGATGAATCAGCTGTGATTTAAGTAATAATTTTTTGCTCTCAAATGCCATTCAAACAGGAAACCGTGACAAGATTTCAAGGCAGAAGAAAGATGACAAATATTAACTAACTCAGTACCTGTGTAGGGAAAATTATGTGATTTGCAAATAACTGAAATTAGGAACACAAAAGATGGGCCCAATTTCTTTAAAAGAGAAGGAAGTTCGTTGTCCAGAGCAGCTGTCTCATAGAAATAGAATTGAGCCAGGTAACATTTTCTGGGAGCAGCTTTCAAAAAGCAAAAAGATAGAGATGGAACTGACTTGGATGATACATTTTATGTAACCTAATGCATCCAAAGTATTATTATTCAACACATAGTCAATATAGGAAAATCATTGAGATATTTAGCATTCACTTTTGATACTAGGTCCTGAAAGTATGTGTGTATTTTATACTCACAGCACATCTCACTTTGAACTAGTCTCATTACAAGTGTTCAATAGCCACATTTTGCGAGGGGCTGCCGGCTTGGACGTTGCAGGTCAAGATTTTTGCAGAGCAGCCCACGATGTCTGCTGTTGATAATGGTGGTGGGAGGGCCAGGCAGAGGGAGGATGTTACGTATATTCACAATTTGGAATTTTGGTATATGTAAGATACGCTGTATGTAAAATGTATTTTCTGGGAATCTGATGCAGTAATTATTTAAAATCCTTAAAAAAATCAGCAAAGAAAAATAAGCTGATTTTAAAATTCTTAAGAAGTCAGAAAATAATAAGGTACATCCATGAAGGGCAACAGAGTATTTGCAGTATTGATCATAATATGCTATGTCTCCATAAATGTACACAGACTGGGGGATTTTAATGAGTGACCAGTGAATCCTACTTCACTTTCATGTAGTAGAATGAAGACCTGTTCTGTGCCTTTTCTCACTCCTGTAGCTCCCTCCTTGCCAAATAATAGCACTTGAGACTGTTTAGAAGTGCCTGCTTTCTTGTGTGGGGCCATGAGATACCAGAAGGTACTGGAGGCAGGTGTCTGTGGTGTTCACCAAGCCTAGCACCGAGGGGACTGGGGGCTCCTGAGCCAGGTGACAGTCCTGTCCAGCATGTAGTCAGAAGCCCACAAACAGTGTTTTGTTAACTTTCACCTAGGCTGTTTCTTTAGACACTGGAATGTCATTAAGCTGATGACAAAAATAGATTTTCCTTATGTTAGTGCATACCCTAGGTAAATACTCAAAAGAACCTACCAAAATGTCATTGTCTCCATGCTATACATCTGAGATTTAAAAGTGGAGGTGATGAGATTTTCAGTGGCAGTTGATTCTTATCACTTAATATTATTGAGTCATTCATTCCAAGTGAGGTTTCTATGAGTTTTGGCACCTTTCTCAGGAAGGTAGAGCAAAATTAAGGATCATTCTGTATGCCTCCTTATGTGCTTATTGTCTAGCCTCAGAACTTGGAAACGTTCCAGTTGGAATGTGATAATAATCGCATGCTGTTGTTTTTGAAGATAACCTCTGGCCTTCTGTCTTATGTATTGGGTCTGGTTCCGGATATCAGCAACTCTGTGGTGATAGGTTCACATTCTGTCTTTGCCCTAGCTCCCCTGGGAGCTAACAGTGCACCCTCAGGTTTTATTTCATCTTTCTAGGTGAAATTTAAATTCTCATCCACATTTGCAAAGGAGAAAGCTGAAATTTGGAGGCCAGTGTGAGGCCTTGGGACAGAAGTGAGCTCACATGTAAGGGGCTATAACTGGCCTCATTACAGTGTTATCAATAAGTAATCCATCGTTCCTGGAAACTGGAAAGGTTTCTGAAATGTAGCAAGCACAGAACACCTGTGTTCATGTTAAGGGTCCAGAGTTGGAGTAAGTTGCTGTATTATATGCTAGAGAAAAAGCATCAAATTGTGGACTCAGCTACTTTTGGTTGTGTTTTCTAATTAGACCTGAACCATGCCAGCCTTAAATTTGTTCTTACATTTAGTGGTTGGGTGTTCACCACAGCTATTCCTGTTTCCAGAATAATTGAGAAGGGGGTAAGATTTAAATTGCAAAATTCTGCAGGTAATGAGAGTTTTGTCCAGCTGACAATGTAACTAAAATATGTAGCAGATTTCTGGTATGCAGGTGTGAAGTGTCCATTCCTTACTTTACCCTAGCTTCCCCTCCCTCACAGCGCGGTTTTATTTGGAATCCTAGCTGCACAGACTGGATGCAGGCATACCTCGGAGTACTGCAGGTTCAGTTCCAGGCCATCGCGGTAAAGTGAGTATCCCAGTAAAGGCAGTCTGTGAATTTTTTGGTTTTTCGGTGCATATAAAAGCTATGTTTACACTATACTGTAGCGCATTAAGTTCACAATAGCATTAAGTCTACAAAACCAATAAACATACCTTGATATACGTGACTGCTAGAAAGTGCTAACAATCATCTGAGCCAACAACAAGTCATACTCTCTTTGCTGGTGGAGGCTCTTACCTCGATGTTGATGGCTGCAGACTGCTCAGGGTGGTGGCTGCTGAAGGTTGGGGTGGCTGTGGCAGTTTCTTAAAATAGGAGAATGAATTCCGCCACATCAGTATACCCTTCCTTTTATGGAAACTTTCTCTGTAGCACATGATAATGCTGTTTGATAGCATTTGACCCACAGCAGAACTTCTTTCAAAACTGGAATTAGTCCTCTCAAACTCTGCTGTTGTTTTATCAACTAGGTTTATGAAATATTCTAAATACTTTGTTGTCATTTCAGCGATTTCTGTGGCATCTTTACCAGGAGTAGATTCTTTCTCAAGACACCACTCTTCGATGATCCATGAGAAGCAACTCTTCAGTCGTTCAAGTTTCACCGTCACATTGCAGCAATTCAGTCATATCTTTAGCCCTCACTTCTAGTTCTAATTCTCTTGCCGTTTCTTCCGCATCTACATTTAAGTCCTCCACTGAAACCTTGAACCCCTCAAAGTCATCCATGAGGAATCGACTTCTTCCAAACTCCTGTTAATGTCAATATCTTGGTCTCCTCCGGTGAATCGTAAATGTTCTTAATGGCATCTAGAATGTGAACCCTTTCCAGAGGTTCACAGATCCCTTGGAGGAATCACTGTCTGTAGCAGTGATAGCCTTATGAAGTGAAGTGTATTTCTTTAATAAGACTTAAAAGTTGAAATTACTCCTGGGTCCGTGGGCTACAGAACGAATGTTTTGTTAACGGGCATGAAAACAACATTAATCCCCTTGTACATCTCCATCAGAGCTCTTGGGTGACCAGGTGCATTGTCAGTGAGCCTTAGTATTTTGAAAGGAATCTTTTTTTCTGAGCAGTAGGTTTCAACAGTGGACTTTAAATATTCAGTAAACCATGCTGTAAATAGATGTGCTGTCACCCAGGCTTTGTTGTTCCATTTGTAGAGTACAGGCAGAGTTGATTTAGCATAATTCTTCAGGGCCCTAGGATTTTTGGAATCGTAAATGTGTATTGGCTTTAACTTAAAGTCACCAGCTGCATTAACCCCTAACAACAAAGTCAGCCCATCCTTTGAAGCCAGGCATTGAATTTTCCTGTCTAGCTATGAAATTTCTAGATGGTATCTTCCTCCAATAGAAGACTGTTTCATCTTTGTTGAAAATTTTTCAGTTAGTGTAGCCACCTTTGTCAGTAATCTTAGCTGGATCTACACCAACGGTTGCTGCTTGACCTTGCAATTCTATGTTATAGAGACAACTTCTTTTTTTAAACCCGTGAACCAACCTCTGCTAGGTTCAGACTTTTCTTATGCAGCTTCCTTACCTCTTTCAGCCTTCATAGAATTGAGGAGAGTTAGGGCCTTGCTCTGGATTAGGCTCTGGTTTAAGGAAATGTTGTGGCTGGTTTGATCTTCTATCCTGACCACTCACGCTTTATCTATAGCAGCAATAAGGCTGTTTTGCTTTCTTATCATTCATGTGTTCATTGGAATAGCACTTTAATTTCCTTCAAGAACTTTTCCTTTGCATTCGCAGCTTAGCTGACAGGGTGCAAGAGGCCTAGTTTTTGCCTTATCTCAGCTTTCAGTATGCCTTCCTCACTGACCTTAATCATTTCTAGCTTTTGATTTAAAGTGAGAGATTGATGACTCTTCCTTCCATGTGAACACTTAGAGGCCATTGTAGGGTTGGTCTGATTTCAATATTGTAAGTCAGGGCATAGGGAGGAGAGATAGAGACATGGGGAACAGCTGATCAGTGGAGCAGTCAGAACATGCACACACATTCATTGATGAAGTTTGCTGTCTCGTGGGTGCAGTTCATCGTACCCCAAAATAATTACAATAGTAATATCAAAGATCACCGAACACAGGTCACCATAAAGGATATAACGAAACAGTTTGAAATATTGCGAAAATTACCGAAATGTGACAGAAACAGAAAGTGAGCATATGCTGTTAGAAAAATGGCAGCGATAGGCTTGCTTTACACAGGGTCGCCAAAACCTTCGGTAGGTAAGAACCACAGTGTCCGTGAAGCACAATAAATACAGAATGTGTGCATAATTATGGGAGTGTAATCATCAGGGTTTTTTTAAGAACCGATTTCTTCTTGTTACTTTTCCCTGAAAAGTTATGTGTTAGAGATTATTTGGTCTTCTGTATCTTTGTGATTATTTACTCTTTACTCTGATTTTATTTTTTTAAACTACTGTAATTTAAATACTAGTTATTTTCTGTCAGTTATCAGGGATAGATAGAGATGTTAAAGCAGTGTAGCAGAGCAGGGTAGGTAATACTTCTAAGAAACACCCCCGGAAAGCACTCCCTACATAGATGCCCAGGTGACATGTCAAACCTTTTCATGTGGTATTTCAAAAGTGACTGATACACATCCTTTAGCTGGAAAATACGATGAATTACATTTGTCAAAGTTCCTACCATCAACTATAAGTGAATACCAATGCCTAATAATTGCAGCATTTAATGTAGTAAAAGTTTCATTTAATTGTGTTGAAATGGTGGGGGCCAGCCTTCATATTTGTGGTGCAGATATTTGTGGTTTAAAATTGCCTTGTTGATGCTTAAAGAGAATTTTCTTGAAAACCTAATAATTCCAATGCATGCCTTTTTCCTGTGTAAGACCACAAGAAGGAAAACATTTTCTTTCCTTTGGCTTTGCAAAGGAGGACCATGCTTGTAGCTCCTCTTAACAGCTTTTAAACAATTTGGCAGGTACATAACCACCTTCTCTCGTCCTCCTCCATCCGCTGCCTCCCTGGGGTCCTTTGCTGTGATGCTGCAGGTCCGCAGCTGAGATCCTGGGTGCAGCGTGCTGCATGGCCAGGTGCTCGTGCATGGGAGGGGGTCGTCCCTCTTCACTGCCCTTGCCTGAGGGGTGTTCCATGGCATTGCTGGTGGCGCCTGGCTGGGCCTGCGAGTCCGCTTGACTCCTCCTAGCCTGGGAGCCGGGCTGAGTTGGCATGCTCTTTGTGATCAGTGATGCTCTATTTTAAAAATGCTGTGGATGACACAGCTATTCAGAGACAGATAGACTGTCCAGTCTGTCTGTGAAGTGAGAGGAAACGAGCATAGTTTGCACATCTAATAAGCCTATCTGAAGCTTCGAGACAGAAGCCAAAGTGAGCACCAGCTTCCCTCCCGTTAGTATGGCCCCTCGCATGTGGAAGAGAAGTGGGTGGTTCCTGGTGAGACCTGTACGCTGTTGTGTTCGCTGTCTAGACCTGCGCTGTCCTTGCAGCCCGCCTCTCTGCCGGGATGGGGACGTTCTGTATCTGAGCTGCTGCATCGTAGCCATGGGTAGAGACCAGGCCCCCAGATGTGGCCCGTGCACCTGAGGCACTGAACTTTTCACAGCATTTCCATTTATTTAACGTGGATTTAAACAGCCCCCTGTGACACAGCCACCAGAGCGTACACATCTCTGGAGGAGTGTGTTCATCATTCGTCTGTTCAGAAAATACCGTGCTGGGTATGGTAGGGGCGTCAAAATTAGTCTGTCCCTTTAGGGATCTTGGAGTCCAGGTGGGACCTAAAACAGAATTGGGAAAATTGATGAATAATTGCAGGTGATTACATGGTAAGGGCATGTTCGTGACAGAGCAATATTTTGGCCTGAAATTGCGCTGGGAGTGGGTGAGGATATTGTCAAACATAGACAGGAGCCGAGAAGAGAAATGGATATTCCAGATCAGGAGAAGGAATGGCTGAGCAGTAGGCATGTTTTCTAAAGCAGAGGAGGGATTGTTTTTTATCATGCGAAAACTTTATGTATCTATGTACATATGAATGAATGAATGAGACGGGCTGTCATTCTGTCGCCCTGGCTAGAGTGCAGTGGCATCATCATAGCTCACTACAGCCTCAAACTCCTGAGCTCAGGTGGTCCTCCTGCCTCAGGCTCCCAAGTAGCTGGGACTACAGGCACCACCACGCCCAGCTAATTTTTCTACTTTTCATAGAGACAGGGTCTTGCTCATGCTCAGACTGGTCTCGAACTTCTGTCCTTAAACCATCCTCCCACCGTAACTCCCAAAATGTTAGGATTATAGGCATGATCCACCGCACCCTGCCAAGCAAAGACTTTCTATAATATTTTTTAAAAACAAAAAAGATCTTACTTATGATTACATTGTAAGGTCAAGGCTGAGATTGCTCCAGTGTTTCGCAAGCTAGTTTGCGGTTGGTAGTTGTGTCCCTTTAGCCTATTTTTTTTTTTTTTGAGGCAGAGTCTCACTTTGTTGCCCTGGCTAGAGTGAGTGCCGTGGCGTCAGCCTAGCTCACAGCAACCTCACACTCCTGGGCTCAAGCCATCCTCCTGCCTCAGCCTCTCGAGTAACTGAGACTACAGGCATGCACCACCATGCCCGGCTAGTTTTTTCTATATATTTTTAGCTGTCCAATTAATTTCTTTCTATTTTTGGTAGAGACGGGGTCTCGCTCTTGCTCAGGCTGGTCTCGAACTCCCGAGCTCAAACAATCTGCCCGCCTCGGCCTCCCAGAGTGCTAGGATTACAGGCGTGAGCTGCCGCGCCCGGCCCCTTTAGCCTATTTTAAACCAGAAAATCCAACCCCACTTCACAGCCGTAGACCTTGCATTTTTCTCCATGGCAGTGACTTTCAGAAGAGCCTGGGACAGTTATCATGAGAATGTCCTGCATTAGGGATTTGCCTGGTTGTTTCCACATGGTGCCATGTCATTTGTTCTTCTAGCCCCTGTATTTCCTCTAGTCTAGAAATGATGCCCAGCGCCTCAGTTGGACTCAGGTTCGCAGCCACTTCTGGCAAGAGTAATACTGCGTCCCCTCATCACCTTCTTGGGGAGATACTCATGTGTGGTCAGGGTGAGGTCAGTCGCCTCATGACAGGTCGTCCCAGCCCTGCTGAGTAGTCTGGTCCTCAAGAAAGTTGTCGAGCCAACTCTCGTCTTCCGTGGTGGCTCCTGGGACGTTTGGTGAGAAGTCCAGCTGCAGGGGGTGGCTGTCATGCCTGCACGTGCGGATGGCCCGAGCCTTCAAGCAGGAAGTTGAGGCAGCAGCGGGCAGCAGAGGTGTGCCCTGCGCTGCTGCTGTTGAAGAGAGGATACCCAGAACTGCGGAGAGTTGAAACAGCATGGGTTCCTCCGCTGCATGCCGTGGGATGCAGGAGAGAAGGAGCAGCCCTGCAGGTCAGACTGTTTTTAGTTCTGCCTAAAGCAGGTCGCGTGCTGTGATCTCTCTGAGCAGCGCTTGCTGATAAGATCTGAGGACACTCAGAGCTTTGGCATAAGACGCATAGATTATTCAGAGCAAGTGCCATTGGCCCGCACTGTCTGCTTTTGAAAAGTAAACTTAAGGGTTCAGACTGAGGCACCGTGGAGTCCTACTTCTGTAAACCTTACTCATCACACAAAGCGATACTTAGATACTTAAAAGAGATCAGATAATTGATTTCTAAACACAGTGCCCAACGAAAGGAGCCAAGACCCTGAGGAGATGTGGCTGATCCCGGGTCCGGGGCCAGAAAGGTTGCAAGATGAGCACAGAGCACCTTCTTGTGCCAGAATGCAGGGAAGGCAGTTTGTAATCAAAATAATAATGACTATAATAGAGTATAATACTCTGAATTAAAAAAAAAAAAGAAGTCTGTGTATCACGATCCTAAAGATAAAGAGAGAGGTGGTGAAATATCGCAGGAAAAGCAGTGCCAGGCCTCTCTAGTTTAAAAGAGGCTAAAGGGACATAACAACCAATTTCAACAGGCCTTAATTGGAGGGAAAGATCTATAAAAGACATTTCCAGGACATTGGAGGCTTAGCAAAATAAAAAATAATCAGACTGAAGACCATATTAATATCTGGCCCAAGGCCCTTACTGCACTGTTTAACGTGATTTTGTGAAAGACACTTAATCATCTGAATATGTTATGCTGCCCTTCCTTATACCATTAGTGTTTATCATTAGATCAGGCAGAGTCACGTCCCCACCTAGAGGATGGTACTTCTGAAGGACTTGGATCCTTGTACAATCGCATCTGTAGTAGTTCGTAATAAATGCAGTGTACCTGTTGCCGTATTTATTGTGCCTATCAGCTGGGAACAGTTGGTGTCCTGATTTAAAGGATGTACTGGCTTATCTGTCTTTCCGCTTCCATTCTCAGGCAAACTTGTGAAAAAGCTGGCTTCATTCACTGTCCCTGCTCCTTCAGTCCCATCTCCTCCCTGCACACTGGCTTTCCAGCCCTGTCACGCAGGGAAACTGTTCTGATGTTGCTGGGTACATTATGGCGTCTTTTTCTTATATTTCCAGCACTTCCAGCTTCCTTTGGCGCTTTCCATTCTCCTCTTGAACATGATTCTTCCTGGCTTTACAGATAGCTCCTCTTCTGACGTCCTCATCCCTCTCTCTTCCTTTTGCATTGGTTTGGAGTCCCTGTGCCTTCAGGCCCTCTTCTCTCTCGCGGAGGCCTCTTCTGCACTTGCGGCTTCAGCACATGCTTGTGCTCTGACGATGCCCTGACCTCCTTTGCTGGTCCTCTCCTGTCTCTCGAGTTCCCATCTACGCTTCCCAGTGACCGCTGGCCCTTCCTGCCCAAGTGTTCCTGCCCCGAAGCCCGTGTTCTGAACAGCCTCTGATTCTCTGCTGGGTCTGCTCCTCTCCTGCGTTCTGCACATGGGCAGGTGACACCGAGAGCCACATGTGCAGAAGCTGGGAGTCATCTTTCCATCTCAATTCCTTACCTCCAACCCCGCACATTTCAAGCACTTATTTATACATATTTCCAAGCCACTTTTGTGTCATTCCAGCTGCTAGCTCTTTCTCCAGGCTCTCAGGCTTTTTCCTGATCTAATAATGATATTCATTGAGAACCTGCACCGTGCGCGGTTCTCTTGGTTACCTGCAGAAGGCTCCGTGGCGGCTCTCGGGCTTTGGTGCTCACCGGGGTGGAGTTGCAGACAGTTCTGCAGCCCAGGTGTCTTTGCGTGAAGATGGCTTAGGAGAGAGGGAAGCTTTCACCAGGGGAATTTTGGTTCTTTTTCCTCCTAGTGTGTTTTTCTGGATTCTTTTGTCAAAGCTCCTAAACTGGTCCTTAAGTATTTTCCAAGAGAAGGATTGTTCATGTAGATAAAAATAAGCTTGGACTTTGTGCTGTCAGTGCCGCCCTCTCCGGCGTGTTGGTCTTTCTGTGCTGGATTCTGCAGTCTGAATGCAAATCTGTGAGTTATCCCTGGGTGTGGCTGTATGACTTGGTCTTTTCTGAAAGCTCCAGCCGTATCTTAGCCCACGTCTTGTTAAACCAGTTGTGTTGACCTTACCCACTTAGAGCGACCTGATAAAGGCATTTAAAGTCTCCCCCTTACAAGTCCGCGGAGCAATACAGGTAGGTAGCCAACGATCAGAGGCAGTCACAGTAAGTGGCCTGATGCTCCCCGCGTTTAGGCGGGTCTGTTTAGATGGCTGAAGGCAGGTGGCACTTTCTGCTGTGGAGGGTTTGAGGAGAGAGCTCTAAGTTCAAAAGGAAAACAAGCATGACAAGATGGATCCATGAGGACACTTGAGGAGAGGTGGCAATGTTTGGGGTACTGAACCCCAGTTCATGAACTGCAGAGACTTACACAATGGGTCCTCCAGCTGCCAGGTATGGAGAAGACTACAGCGAATGAACACAACACCATCCTTGCCCTCCAGGGGACGGGGTCAAGGGTGCCTTTGGGCCTGTGTTGGGGGGAGGTAGATGTGTTCTGTCCCACTGCTTTGTCGTTTTCTGCTGGAGAGGACTTCGTTTCCTTGGGAGCCAGGAAGAGGAGGTTGGCGGATGAGATGTGCCTCACAGAAGAGCACATACATCCCCAATGAGCTGCGGGGAGAGTTGGGAGTTGGTTAGGTGGAGGAGAAAAGGCTTAGGTACTCAGGCCAGGAGGACGTGTGTGCAAAGGTAAAAGAGCAGGGCATGGGGCAGAAATGGCCTGTGCATGCCTCGGGTGGAGGTTACTGGGTGAGCGACATGGCAGAAAGGCACGCCAGGGGCAGGGACGCTGAGGAATTCAGATCTTATCTCCTGGGTGTCATTGTGCAGCCTTGCAAGGAGAGGGTGTGTGGAAAGGTGTTTCTGATGACGTGGGCGGTTAAAACTTGGACACTGGAGACTGGCTGGAAGGCTGTTGCAATTGTCTAGGTGAACAATATAAGAGTGTTGTAAGTTTCCCACAAACTGGGGGGCTTTAGACAACAGAAGGTTATTCTCTTCCAGTTCCAGAGGCCGGAAGTCTGAAATCAAGGTGTCCTCGGGCAGAGCCGCACTCCCTCTGCAGGCTACCAGGGGAGGGTCCCTGCTTGGCCGGTGGCTGCGTCACGCCAGCCTCAGCTTCTCTTCACACGGCCTTCTCTCTCTGTTTGTGTCTCCTAGGGAGCCCCGCCATTAGACTTGGGCCCCAATCAGATAACAGAATGATCTCTTCTCCAGATCCTTCATCCCATCTGCAAAGACCCTTTCTCCAAATAAGGTCCCATTCACAGGTCCTGGGGATTAGTACGTGGACACATCTTTTGGGGGGTCACCGTTTGGCCCACTGCAAGGACTCGCAGGGGGGGAATGACAGGAAGAGAGAAGGCTGCTTCAGAGGCTGTTCTGCTCACAGCTGGGTGCAGAGGGCTGAGAGGAAGAAGGCGCGTGGCCTGGATTTCTGTCTGCCTGGGCGAGTGGCAGTGGCTTGCTCTGAGGCTGAGACTAGAGGGAGTGGCAGAGCTTGAGACAGGGTGAGTTCTGTTTTAGGAACGCGGACACATGGGGTTTGAGGTGACTGAAAGTCTGGACCCCCCCTTAGGTCAGTGTGGCGGATGGAAACTACCGTGATTTCCCATTTAAAACACAGAACTCTAGGTACTGTCATGAAATGGGTGTACATCCACCTAGGCCCATGTCTGGACAGCAACGGTACCTGGACACCATTTTAAAATTATATTTTGAAGTCCCCTTCCCCATAAATAATGTGCACAAACACACACAGAGTTGGATAATTGGTGTAGGAATGGTCTGGAAATGTAGCTGGATTGACTTATGCTCACCATGTTTTGTGCTTGTTTTTCTTTTTGTGTGTGTGCATGGAAGTAGCAAGACCCTCCCTAGGAAGCCAGCAGGAGAAAGCTCCACATGGCAAGAGGGGGCGGCTCTGGGGCCTCTGTCATTCTCTAGTCGGCCCAATTCCAGTTTAGGGTTAATCTTTGTGGACTCAGGTGTGAGGGAATTTACTTCTTTGAAGTCCTTTTATTCCATTCCCTTCTCCTTGCCCCTGGTTCCTGCTCAGTTGCAAAAATCAGGGAGAAGCAGAGGGCACAGTCCACCTCCCGGAAGGAGGTGCGCCATGGGGTGCTCCACGGTTGCTAAATAGAGGAGTTGGTTTTCTAGACAAGGGGGAGAAAGGAAATGCTTTGGAGTAAACGCTGGAGTCCCTCATCATGCCCAGCATAAACCTGGAGCATGACCGTAAGTCCAAGGAGTTATACAGTAAAATACTAATAACAAGTAAATGGTACTTCCCAGAGAGGTGGTGGTGACTGGCCACTGTGTCTGCATCTCATTCCTCTTTTCCGCAAGTGACATTCCCCGGAGTGGGTGGAAGGCGTATAATGCTCTGTCCCCCACTCTGCAGGGGGTGGGAGCAAAACGCTGAACAAACAGCAGGTTCCGGAATGTGTCCTGCTCCGAGGCTTGGATTTAGGCCTATTGTGTTGACTTTTGGAGGCTCAACACGATGTGTTTACTCATAGAGAAGCCCCAGTTAATAAATATGTTACATGACAGTGGGAGTGGATGGAGCCTGTATGTACGTCAGATCCCCTTCTCTCCACACTTCAAGTTCCATACAGTGCAGGCAATATGGAACTATAAAGTGGAAAAGAAGGAGGAGTATTGTTTCGTGTGTGCCCTGTGATCTTTAAGTGTTATTAAACGTCGTTAATTAAATGCCGCAGTATAACTAATTATATCCCGGCACCTCTTTCCCACATCTTTACATTCTCTAATTACGTTCAAAGCAGTGGTTGCCAGAACTGCCGACGGCTGACTCTCTCTGTCCTGTCTTCCCCTGTGAGGACTGTGTTTTAACTTGCAATTTCACCTGCAAGAGCTCATAGTCCAGCTGCATTTAAATACTGTTATATTTGATGAGCAGTAAGAGAATAGAAAGATCGTGGGGACTTGGGCTGGGGATTTATATAATCCCATATATAGATATATGAATTCTTGAATATTTATGGAATGGTCGTCCCGGGTCCCGCTGTTGCGTGTGATGGCTGCCCGAGTTTTGTCCAGATCATCGTTCATTAGCATCCACACTAGAGTGTAAACGAAGGGTCTAAAATAGTTTTGGTGTGCAGTACTTAGATAGATAGAACACATTTCCCCAGACGGAAATGTTAAAAAATAGACATTAGATTCCCAGACCCATATTGAGAAAACCGTTCATGTACCTGCAGAGCTGTCATGGTTCTGAATGTCCCTGACCACCTCTTATATGTTATGGTAAACTTTGTTTGGGTACCAACTTGGAATGCCAGGAACGTAATTCTGCCCAGGGCAGTCAGTGGCTCTCCTGCTGGTCCTACTGGGTCCCAGCCGGTTTCTATCCCTGCTTTTCTGATTCGGTGGCATGCGCAGGGATCGCGTGTTACCAGTGCCTGATGTTGTTGATGGGACTTGCTGCTGTATACTTTAGCTTTAAAAATTTATAAACGTTTCAAATAGAGATTCAGAAACTTTTTCATTCCCTAAACTTTTAATTCCTGTTTACTCTGTTTATGAATCCAATAAATTTTAACAGTTACTATTTAGAGGCCATAACAATGACTTCATTTACAAATTTTTTATAAACTTCACCTTTATACTTGTTAAGTCATACTTATACAAATAATATATTTTATTTCTTTGTGGTGTACTTAAGTTGTCTGAATTAAGAAATGAAACCTTTTAAATAGTCAATGATTACTTGAAGCCTAAATAAGTGAAGTTTATAAAAATGATGAACCTGAAGTTCTTAATGTTCCAACGGAGTTCCAATGATGTCTTAAATTGCAAGTTTATATAATTCAGGTATGCGTTTAAACATTTATTCATAGCATTACCACCTTCATAGGCCAGATTTAATTAAAGAGTACAGGTAATAAAATAAGTAACACAGAAAATGCATTCAGTGATCCTGCTTCTCTTAAACATCTCTCTAAATGTTCTGGGAGTTGAGAGATGTCTGTCTATTAAGGAAAACAGTTCTCCTCCTAGGTACCTCCAGTTTGCAGCCAGGTAATTAGATTTTTCATTTCATAAGATATGTAAATTTCTTTCCACCCAAATCCAATAATCTTTGAACTTGACAAGAATTCTGCATTCTTTCATTATACTTCCTGGGTCAGTACAAGTCCTAGGGACAGCTATTAAAAGGATATCTGATTGAATTGTGAATATCTTTCATGTGGTTTGTCTGACTTACTTAGAGTAACACCTCATAAGGCCTGACATAGTTAGAAAATGAACATTGAGCTGGCCTTAATTATGTGTCTGCTGAGCCCCTACCTGTTCAAAGAAAAGGCGGTCTCTCACCAGCTGTCCTTCCCTGGTAATTGGAGCTGCGGAATAAATGTCAGTTGCTCTCTGAGAACGCGAGTGAACATCTCTGCCTCCTAATCCTGCAGAGCCCCCATGTATGGAAGGCTTGGTAAATTGAGTTACGCCTGTGGTTACCAAGCTATGCCTCTTTTTGTCAATAAAACTCCCAGTACTTTTGAAGTATACCAGAAGTATACTCTGCGTAGAAGGGAACCACACTGTATGCTCTTCGGTTGGCTCCTTTTAGAAATCCTAGGTAGAATTAAAATCTGAGATCTATGAACCAATTTATATATTTTATGCAAATATATGTTCTTTAAAAAAGTATCTTGATCCTTATTTCTTAGTGATCTTCCACATCCCTTCTCTATGTTAAGATAACCCCTTTCCTATAACAAACTAGACATAGAGGGACAATTTTAACTGGCTGTTCTTGCCTTTTATGAAAAGAAAGACCGAGTCGTTGGAAATTTGTAACCCAGTGTCATGGGCTGAATTGTGCCCTCACAAAATTCCTATGTTGAAGCTCTGAACCCCCAGGACCTCTGAATAGGACTGTGTTTTGAGACAGGGACTTTAAAGAGGTGATTAAGGTAGAATGAGGTCACTAGGGTGGGCCCTGATTCAGTAGGACTGGTGTCCTTATAAGAAGAGGAGATGAGGTCACAGACACACACACAGGGACAACCACAGGGGGACCCAGGGAGAAGGTGACCATGTATAAGCCAAGGAGAGAGGCCTCAGGAGAAACCAATCCTGTGGACCCCTTTATCTCTAGCTTCCAGCCTCCAGGACTGTGAGGGAATACGTTTCTGTTGCTTAAGCAGCCCGGAATATGCTGTTTTTGTTGTGTCAACCCTAGCAGACTAATACTCCCAGGAATTTAACGTTTTTGATACTGTGAAGGGATCAAGCTATCTGGACCAATGTTTTACAGATTTTCTGAGCAAACCTATCAGTGCAAGGCCCAGGGCTGTCCAGTTAGTGTGTGAGCTGGCAAGATTACCAAGGAGGTTTCTCCAATCTTAACTCCTGTCATCTTTTTACAGCTGAGTTTTCTGACATTCTTCCACCCCACTGATGTAAAATAATAAGTGAACGTAACAGCTGAAGGAATATGCTTGTGATGTGACCACCTGTGTGCTTCTCGAGAAGAGGAGCACTTTGTACTGTTTATCGCCTTTTTCATTCTTAACGTGTTTCCTGGATTTCGTAATTTACATTGCCCTAAATTTAAAGAAAAAATGTAATTCTGACATTGTCTCCTTACTCATGCACGCACCCCTGGTGGTGATGCCCAACAGGCCGTCAACAGGAGCTGCCAACAGTGGGGATAGACATGGAAGGGTGGCAGATGGCCCCTGAAGACAGCCTGAAGGACGGAAGCAGTTGAGTTTGGGTGTCGACGGTCATCTTTAAATAACACCTGTGTGCGTGTTGTGGGGGCAGTTGCTGGTTTTCCTTTATTCAAAAGGCGTAGGGATGTGTGGATTCAGCATTCATCCAGCCCTGGAGAGGGTTTGGACAAAGGCACATCGATCCAGAGCTCTGTAAAAGTTGAGTTGAATTTAAGTTGTTGGTATTAGCTAAATGGGAGTGTCACAGTGTGTCAATATGAAATGGGAAAGAAACTCACATTATAAACAGTGATTAGCGAGATTTATGCATGTGTGATTTTACTGTAGCAGTAATGAAGGCCCAGCGTGCTGTTTGTTAATGAACTGGTGGGCCACGTCAGGGACGTTGTCATACATGGTCCTGCAAACCCTGCCTATAGCTCTCACTGACCTTCTGTTGTGAATGAAACCTTAGAAAAGGTTTATTCTTATGTTTGTGTTTCGGATATGTTCGAGACTAATTGTGCAGAAGCCCATTTAGGTAAAAAAAAAAAAAAAGATAACGTTTTTTAGTGCATTCGTTTTCTATTGCTGCCGTAACAATCAACCACAAACTGAGGCCTAAACCACAGATTGATGATGTTGCAGTTCCGAGGTCGGAAGTCTCAACGCCAGTCTCTAAGTCAAGGTCAAGGTGTAGGCAGGACAGCTGCTTCCTTTTTGAGGCCCTAGGGGAGAATCTTTTCTTGCCTTTTCTAGCAGTGAGAGGCCACCCGCATTTATTCCCTGGCTTATCTTCAAAACTAGCCGCTTTTGCCTCTCTGACCATTTGTTTTTAATGTAGGCATTTGTGACCACAGACATCTCTCCAAGCACTGCTTTCCCTGCATCCCATAAGTGCTGGTATCCTGTGCTTTCATTTTCATTCAAAGCATCTTCTAATTTCTCTCATGATTTCTTCTTTGACTCATGAATATTCAGGAATGTATTGTTTGATTGTCACATCATTTATGAATTTCCCAGGTTTTCTTCTGTTATTGATTTCTAATTTCATTTCATCGTTGAATGGGGAAGTACTTTGTGTGATTTTAGTTCTTTGTAAATTTATCGAGACTTGTCTACCATATGACTTACCCTGAAGAATTTTCCATGTGCACTTGAGAATAATGTATATTCTGTTATTGTTGGGTGGTTTGTTCCATAGATGTCTGTGAAGTTTAGTTGATTTACAATGTTTTAAGTGGTTTAAGTCAAGTCTTGTATTTCTTTCTTAATCTTCAGTCTAGTTGTTCTATCCATTGTCAAACGTAGTATTGAAGTCTCCAGCCACTATTGTAGAATCGGTTCTCTCTCCCTTCAGTTTTGTCATTGTCTGTTTCATGTATTTGGGGGCTCTGGTTAGGTTCATATGTATTTATAATTGTTGCATCTTCTTGATGGACTGACCCTTTTATCACTATAAAATGTCTCTATTAAAACTTTTGAGGTTTTTTTTCTAGTAAAAAATGTTTGTCTTAATTCTACCTCGATATTACTATAGCCACTCCAGCTCTCTTTCAGCTTCTGTTGGCATGGGATATCTCTTCCATCCTTTTACTTTCAACCTTTTTGTGCCGTTCGATCTGAAGTGTTTCTCTTATAGACAACATATAGTTGTATCATTTTTTTATGTGTGTTTTTAAATTCATTCCACCATTCTCTACCTTTTAATTAGAGTGATCCATTTACATAAAACACCATTTTTGGTAAAGCAGGATTTATGTGGCATTTTCTTATATTTTTTTTTCCTGTTTTCTTTATTCCTTCATTATTGCCTTTTTCTACTTTAGATATTTTGAGTGTACCAATTCTTTTATCACTTCTTTTACTGTCTATTTCTGAATTACTTTCCAAGTGGTTGTGCTATGGATTATGATAAACATCTTAACCAATTTATTTTACATAGTTCACAAAACCTTTGGTCCTAGTGGGTCCATTCCCACCCCCTTTCTTTGTGCTCTTGTTGTCCTACACATTACATCTTTATACCTTGTATGTCCATCATGAGAGATTTATAAGTATTGTTTCAAGCATTCTTTTTAAGCCAGAAGGAAAAAAAGATTTACAGACTAAAAATACATTTATACTGTTTTTTTTGTGTCTCCCAAGGGGCAAAATCAGTGCTCAATTATGGACCATTGAATTAAGGTATTACAAAAACAGTGGTATAGCATCACTATTCTTTATCTGATTTTAAAGTAACTTGAAACAGTTTAGAAAGATTATTCAAGACATTTTTGAATTGGTTATTGGATAATAAACCAAAAAAATTCATGTATAAACAATGTTGCATTTTTAAGTGTGGCTAATCCAGGCTTGATGATATTTTCCAAAACAAAAAATAAAGTAAAAATCTATAACAATTTTAGGGTTAAGTATGACCTCAAGTTAGAACTTTTTTTTTTTTTTGATTCCTTAATCTCTATCTAAATATTGAAAGTAACGTTGATTGAGATACATGCAAACCCATGAGGTCATTCTAGTAATGATCTTAAGTGAAGTTGACCTGGGGAGAAAGTCTTTTCAGAGAAAGTTGCATGTAATCTGAATTCTAGCATGCTGAGTCAGGACAGTCTTTATAAATCATCCCTAACACCCAGAGCGATGCCAGGACAGGTGTTGGCCCTGGAAAACGGCTCAGCACTGTGACTCTTGCCCATGGAGCCCCCGTTCAAAATGGGAGATGGGGAAGAAAGACAAATCTGTTATTTCATAACATAATGAAATGCTGCCTTCTTAAAGGAAATAGGAAAGCATTCTTCTATCAGCATCTGCGCCATCTGAGATTCTGCTTTGAAAAATCGATGTAGGAAACGTGAGAAGGAAAGGAGATATATAGGAAAAGGAGATACGATAGTTCATCTCTACAACCAGAAAAAATTAATTTAAAAGGCACTTTTTGTGCATGTGCTTTTAAAAAGAGAGAACAATATGCATGTAAGTAGCAGTGTTTTTCAGTATCATCCCGGGCTCTTTCCTCTTTATTATGAATATCAGTTTCTTACACAAATGAATATAAACACAAAATCTGCAGGATTGAAGACTCACTCTTCATTGGATAGCTCAACTTAAAGATTTTGCAGCTCTCCTAAATCTATAAATCCAGATCCACGGCCCTTTTATATCCGCCGTCCTCACAGCTGCCGGCCAGGCAAACAGCACAGAAGTTGGAAAGCCCCCATGCTGACCCCAGGACCCTCCCATGTGCCTGCCATCCCTTGGCACCTACCTGCAGGTCTCTTCTCTCTGGGAGCCTCCCTGCTCTCCGTGTCTGGGACAGGCTGTCACCCTCTGTGAACCAGGATATGTTGCTCCTCTCTTAAATGATCCCTTCAGTCCCACCTCCCCCGTAATTAAATGGAAAGGAGGAGTGAAACCTGCTTTTACTCCAGAGGATGTGGGCGTGCAGAGAAGACTCCCTGAGGTTCCCGGGAGGGCATGGCGCCATGCCAGGTCTCCGATCACCTGTGCCCCCAGGGGCGGGGGTGATGTGACTGGGGACAGGAGCCCAAAAGACATGGGTGTCCCCTCCTACCTGAGAGAGCTCAGCAGGGATCCCTCAAGGCTTCCTCCGCTACAGAAGGGTCACTTTCTGAAGGGAAGTTGACAAGTCCCAGGAAGACTTCCTCAGGTTGTGCTTCCAGGGATAGCTCACCGGCCTTGTGGTGGTCACCGGGTATTCTTAAAATCGTTCTAGGCTACCTGTATTTGTTAACATTGTAACTGTTTATTCCCTCCCCCTTCACATAACCCAAGGCTCTAAGGATTTTCTCCTGTTTTCTTCCAGAAGTTTTATAGTTCTGGTTTTGCATTTAGATTTATTATCCTGAGGATCAGTGTTTTTATTTCTTTCCCCAGTACAGATATATGTTTACAAATGCTGCTAGATATGTGTGATCCAGCAGCAATTTTTGCACCAGTTCATTTTTTAGTGATTTTTAAATTGAGATATGGATTATAAGGAAAAAATTTACAGACTGATACCTATACCTATTAGGAGGAATAATTGCCCAAGCCAATGGATTATGCCAAATGCTAATAGAAAGTTTTACGTTGCAAATGATCACTCAATTAAATTATCATTACTTATCTTTATTTTAAGCGATATTATTTTTTCTTTACAGTTCAAAAATGATAGCTTACAGCCACAGAAGCAATATTCAGATAGTTAAATACTTCTTTCTAAGCCCAATAGGGCAACCTTCTAATATGAAGCAAATATTACTGAATAGATCAGTAGATCATTGTTCTTTATCCTACCTTCTCATCTTCCTTCCGATACCACTAGGAATTTGTGGTGGGTGTCTAACATAGCTTCTACCCAACTTTGTTCTCAGGTCTTAGAGGAAATCCCTTGGGTGGATAGGTCCTTGTGGTTGACTGAAGGTGACATATTGGTCGGTCTTCAGGTGAGGAAAAACATTCTCATTCATATAGTGGCATTTCCTTAATCACTCTTTTCTGGGTTTCTCTTACCTTTGCAGGTATTTGTTTCTCTGTTTATTTTGTTTGACAAGTATTAATTAACTTTTCCAGTTACAGATTTATTTAACCTTGCTTGCAAGACTATTTTGTCCTCAGTTGTCCTGTTTTTCCCAGTGCCTAGCAGAGAGTATGTACCCAGCAAACATTTGTTTAATTAAACTTCCGAGCATGTGCCATTTCTGCATGCTCCCGATTGATATCTGTCTTCAAGATTGTTATCTATGATTCTAATCAATATTACATGTTCTGTTTACTTTTGTGACACAGGACTTTCCCAACTTATAAATATTTGTCCCACAGGACCTCTGTTCTCAGTCATTTGAAACCTGGACTGAATTTTAATTTGGGGGAAAAGTAAATTTTAGGTTGGTTTGGATTCTAATTTATACCATTGCAATTTTTTTTAAATCCAAAGTGTAAATAAAATAACCTATGTGTAGCAGCGAAGAGCGGTGAGCCAGCCATACAGTCACGCTCTTAGCAGTGCCGTGCTCATCACTAAGCAAAACAAGCAAAGCACACAACAAAATGTTGAACCAGATAGGTTTGCTTTTGGCGTAGTTTATAGACTGGTATTTATTCATGGAAGCAGAGTAGGATGGAGATCGTGGAAAGCCTAGAAGACAGAAACAAAGTTTTATGTCTCTGGATTTTGATGGCACTAGATTTTGACAACGTCGGTCTTTACTTTTGGTTTCCCTTTGCTGTGACATACTTACATCTGATTTTTGTTCACACTCGGCCTCACTGGTCTATAGTTTTGGAGTATTTCCCGCAAATTACAGTGTCTTTGTGATACATGTTGGGATGGGAGAATGTCGTGAGTTAGGTTTGATGGCAGGCCTGGAGATGGAGCCAAGGATAAAACTCAGATATGCCAGCACCCAAGGCCACATAGTTGTGACAGTTCTCCAGACCATGCTAGAGTTTCCTGACCATTGCAGTTCCTGCCCTTGAACTCTGTCCGTCCTGTCTCGGGGCCTTGGCGTAGAGGTGGTGTGGAGGTCAGTTTATTCTGATTGGCTGTCACCAGAGGTGGGGCGAGGGCGTGGTTCAGGATGCAGGGGTGCCTGTGGAACGGGCAACATGGAGTGGCGAATGAGGCTGGGCAGGGGTGGGGGCCACCGCCCAGCTGGGAATGCGCTAAGGGTTTGCTTGTGGATCCCCATAGTGGCTGGGAAGAAACCAGGGGCAGAGTGGAGGGTGGCCATGCAGGTCTTGTGGGTCCAGCCAGTGGCCTAGTGTGTTTGATCGGCTCGGTGACCATCTCCTTCGATGGGATATGAGTGGCTTGGGCATGCTGGAGTTTCCTCTGCCAGCAAGAAAGCCAAGTGTGCTCCCCAAGCCAATCCCATGGCACGCCTCGCTTCTAGGAAACTGTCCCCAGTGTCCCCAGGCCATCAGCCTCCAGCTGGGACTCCCAAATCCTCCCTTGCCCATGGTGGAGCTTTCTCAGTCCTCTGCCTTGCCTTTGAGCCTCTGCAGAGGCAAACGATGGTGGCCGACTTCTGCCATACAAGCTGAAAATGAACAGCCTTTGCTGCTTCTCATTTGCAGAGAGCTTCATTTACTTCCATACACGATTTTTATAATTTAACTCACTTCCTCCCTTGCCAGCCTTCCACCAGAACCTGTTTTTTCCACATGCTTCTCCTGTCTTCCTCCACAGTTAATGATGCCTTCCTACAACACAAGGGCAACCATGTGAGTGAGCATTCGCGCAGGGGTGCTCTGAGCAGATAGGCTCTTCCAGTCCTGGAAAGAGGCAGTTTGGTTTGGCCTTGCTGTCACCGCTGCAGCCTTGGTCTGGCGCACCCTCAGAGCTGTGTGCACGGCAGCCGCTCTGAGAGGTGAAGCAGCGCCGCCAAAGAGATCTGGGCTCTGTGCTGTGCGCCGGGAGCATCAAGAGCAGTGTTTAACAGCTGTTGCTGCAGTGACCTTCCAAAACAGTTTTTGCCATCAGGGTTCTAGGAATTATTAAGCAAGCTTGGCTGTATAAGAAGGTCAAAACAAGCCCCAGGCAACCCCAGATATCAGATCTAGCCGTTTCAGAAGGCACAAACCCTTCTCCTGTGAAGGGCTAGATTTCCAGGCTCATGTAATTCAAAGCTCAGTTTTTAGGATAGCTGTGCTACTGACCAAGTCGTCAATTTTTGGAGACACAGCCTTATTTTCCAATAATAGCCTTTACAAAGCTGGAAATGCTTTCACTAGAGGAAAAAGAGGATTTTATGCTAGAACATACATATATAGCAAATATGTAAAAGTTTCGGTAGTTATTCTCAAAAGAAAGTCCCCAAGGACAACTGTTATTTCATATGTAATGATCCCAGTACTAGAAAATGTATTTTTTAATCCTTGATATCTCTCTGAGAGAGGTGAACCAATTGACTAATCCTTTAAATATACTGTGTTCTATTAAATTGTCAATGTTTTTATTCCAAGATTTATGTTTCTTAAAAAGAACTAGCTTATTAGGGTGTCTTTTTATAAGAGCGTTACCTTGCCATATTTGTAAGAATGCTGTGCATAATTTTCATTGAAATCCACATCTCCTTTGATGCAGTATTACCTAATTAACTCGTATTAATTGAGAACTCCAATTCATTGGAACCGTTTGCTACAATTAACTTTAGAAAGAATGGGGCATATTTAAGGGTCCTTATTTTGTAAACCTTGATTTCAGTACAAATGTATTAACATAAATCTGATTTGGAGGTGAGGGAAGGGAACAGGAAAAGAAATGCAACTTGAAGGTTGTAGTAGGAAGCAACAGAGGAAAGTGTAGATTGGGATGAATGCCATCCCGTCGTGGATTGTTCTTCCTTTAATGCCCACTAATAAATCATACGTTAAAATTAAACATTTCTTAGTTAAGATTGATCCATTTTTAAAATCACTGACCTTATGGAGCACAGGTCTTCAGTAAAGACATATCTCCAGGTGAGTGGTTCTCCACTTGAGCACACATCCAGATCACCTGGGGGGCTCGATCAAACGCTGCTGGGCCCCACCCAGTTTTTGTTTCTGGAAATCAGGGCAGGGCCTGCTGTGGTTTGAATGTTTGTCCTGCCAAAAGTCATGTGCAAACTTCCTGCCCAGCCTGGCAGTATTGAGAGGTGGGGCCTTTCAGAGGTGATTAGGTCATGAATGCTCATCCCTCGAGTGGATTATTTCATTCGTGGATTAACAGATTAATGAGCTAAGGGATTAATGAGTCGCCAAGGGAGGAAGAGAGACCTGAGCCAGCAGCTCAGCCCCTCACCATGGGATGCCCTGTGTCCCCTAGGGGCTCTGCAGAGCGTCCCCACCTGCAAGAAAGCTCTGACCAGATGTGGCCCCTTGGCCTTGGAGTTCTCGGCCTCCAGTACTGTAAGAAATCATCTCCTTTTCTTTATAAATTACCCAGTTTCAGGTATTCTGTTATAAGAATTTGCAGCTTGGACAGCTTCTCATGGAACATTGATGCTGCTGGTTCCCGGACCACACTTTGAGAAACAGGGGACTAAAGAAACAAGTGACGGAATATCTTAGGTGAACAGAACTAATGGATTTACAATTTAAATCTCTTCAGTAATTACCAGTTACCTCCAGTTACCTACTATGTACTCACAATGGTTTGGGAAAATGACACCACCATAAAGACATTCAGAAATACCGCTGCCCCCTTTTCCTCAGCTGCAGCTAAGGTGCTCGGTCCTTCTGAGTTGGCGAAGGCCGCCTTGGGGTGAGGCCTTCACTCATCCAGCATCTAGTACCACGCTGGGCAGCGCCAGTGCCACGGCCGCAGTCTCTGAGCTTGCCTTGTCTGCTGGGCTCTCCTTTTGCACTGCAGTGAGGGTGAGATCGATGCCCTCGTTACAGCAGCTGATGAACCTTGTGAACGCGTGGGCCTGGCTTGTTTGCAGAGGCCTTGGCTGCATCCGCTTTGGGGGCCTCAGCTGCAGTGTGTGGGTGCTGGTGGCCCTGCTCCGGCAGCTGGTGCTGCGTGAGCCGGAGGCCCTAACGCCCCCACGACCGCTGCCCCACTGGGAAGGAAGTGGAAGCAAAGAAAAGAGTCTGAGGAGTCTGATGACACAGGTTTTGGTCTTTCTGACCAGACCTATTTTATAACATACTCAATGAAAAGCTAAACTGAAAAGAAACTAAAAACCAAAAAACCCCAAAGTGCCCAAATTTCTAGGTGAGGGCAAACAGGCAGTCTGTTAACATCAGATTGTGACAATTTGGTTTTAGCTCAAGATCAGCCCTTCCATGGAATTTATTTTGTGTTTCAAATAGGAACCAGCCTATCTGAAACACAAAACAACTATGTTCAAGATATGTCAAGATTGGCCGAGCGCGGTGGCTCACGCCCATAACCCTAGCACTCTGGGGAGTCCGAGGCAGAAGGATTGCTTGAGCTCAGGAGTTTGAGACCAGCCTGAGCAAGAGCGAGACCCCATCTCTACTATAAATAGAAAGAAATTAGCCAAACAACTAAAAATAGAAAAAATTAGCCAGGCACAGTGGTGTGTGCCTGTAGTCCCAGCTACTTCGGAGGCTGAGGCAGGAGGATCGCTTGAGCCCAGGAGTTTGAGGTTGCTGTGAGTTAGGCTAATGCCACGGCACTATAGCCCGGGCAACAGAGCAAGAGTCTGTCTCAAAAAAACAAAAAAAAAAAAAAAGGTATGTCAAGATAAGTTTTGGGAAAAAAGGCATTAAATTGATTTGTTCAAGTTGCAGAAGATGCACAAAGTCAAACTGGATTAGTTGGCAGTAATAAACTCAGGTCATAGTCCCTTATCCAAAATCTGTGGGGCCAGATGTATTTAGATGTAGGGTTTTTAATTATTATTTTAAAAAGATGTTAGAATGGTATATGACACTCTCAGGGGATTCTCAGGCAGCACGAGTGATCAAATCCATTAATATTTCTATAGGGAAATAAGTGAACGTTCACACTAAGTGTGATAACCACCTCTTGCCAGGCCACGTCATATTTTGCAGCTAAATGAAAACTTTCACTCTCCATGTGGGCATCTGAACAAGGGCCTCTTCCTGTGCTGGGTGGAGCAATTAGTTAATGAGTGTTCATGAAGCTAGTTCCACGTGCCTGATAGGTGTGATGCTTTGGTGAATTCCAAATAGTGTTTTGTTTTTTTTTTTTAGTATTAATAGAATATTTGGTAAGAGGCACTTTAATTTCTCAGATTAAACAGCTGTTTGCCGTTATTGACGCATTGGGGTACAGAGAGAAAGCAGATCTTGTCCTTTCCTGCTAACTCACAGTTACTAAAAGCATTCCCTGACAGTTCCACCTGATGATGCTCAGAGGAAACTGGGCCAAGCCGGGTGCTCAGGGCACTGCATAGATTATTTCACTCAATAGACACAACAGCCTCGAAGGTGTGTATCGTGATTAAATGACCAGCATCCCATTTTACAAATGTTAGCCAAGGCCCAGCAGGCTTGCAGGGGATGCAGTATGATCTGTAAAATGTCCCCATCTTACAGATACTTCAACCAAGGAGTATCTCAGTGACCGGTAAGCTGCGGAGGGTGGAGACCCTCCCTGAGTTTTCACACCCTCTCGCCTGCAGGCCAGCGGCTGTATTACCACGTTTCCCCAACAGACCTACAAAGTCAGCACGGTGAGGAAAGTTTACCACACCCCTCAGGCCCACCAGCCCTGGCTTTCCCAGCGCCTCGTGCTGGGTCTTGCATGAAAGCGGGGCTGGGAGCAAAGTCAGGTTGTATAATACATGCTTGTTGATGACAGATGGGTCGATGGTGATGTTTCGCCATTAAATAATACAACCCACGGGCTTAAACTTGGAGCTGTGTGCGTGTTTGTGTGGTGCGGTGGTACAGCTTCCTGAAAGGGAGAAGCTGGGGGAAACCCTAACCCCTTTTATCTTTATTAGGTGAAACAACCTGCCGCTGTCCACTGTGGGTCAGGGATGGGCTAGCAAGCATTCAGATACATTCATTCTCCATGAGCAAAGATGCCACTCAGCACATTGCCAGCCTTAGAAACCTAGAGGCCATTGGCCTGGCCTTCCTCCAGGTGCAGCACTTGCTTCTCATCGGTGTCATTGAAGCCGGAATGCCTCACATTTCCCGCCTGGGAACCACGCCTGCCGCTCAGGATGAGAACAGCCTTTGGGCCCAGTGCTGGCTCCTGCCCCATCCTCTGAGCCCTCCTCCTCCGCCGTGGCCTGCCTGGCACTTCCTGCAGCTGTCTGCATGTGCCACGTGGATCCCAGCCGGGAGGGAGGCCCCGCTTTGCACAGGATATTCTTCTAACTCACCTGCGGAAGGTAGTGGTCTATGCGGCTGTAGCATGTTATGACAATATCTGTCGAGTTTCCTGGTAAAAATAATGAAGCAATTTGAAAAGCTTACAGCTCCTAGCAAGCAGGGAAGAATGTGTGTCTCGTAGCTTGGCACCACTACATTAGGCTTATTTATTTTATTTTAGCTTTTTTTCCTTGTATGACGCTGTCCCTTTAAGTGTGCTGTCATCAGCGGGTGTAGTCATCATTTGATCTGAGAAGTTTAATTACTTGTGTAGATCCTTCCTTATTCCATGGGGGATTTAGGATGATTTTATCTAAATCGTGAAGGAAAGTGGCTGTCTACACAGTCCCCTACAGATTTATAATCCTACAGTTCTGTATCTTTTAAATTAAACGCTCTGTGACATTTTAAGCTTTAAATAAACACTGTTTAAAGCATTTTAGAGGATATAGCTCTTTTTCCGTCTTTGGAATCCGTGTTCCCCGCCCCCTCTTCCTCCTTGCATGCCTGCCTGCGCGGCTGCCCTGAGCAGTACTCCTCTGGCCTCCGCTCCTTAGCTTTGCTCTTCAAAGCCTGACAGTAGTTTTTCACTTGCTCAGTGCCTACAGTTTATCTTCGTGAGTCTTTCTCTCTCAACTACTAGAAGAAAAATTCAAGATAAGAAAGGAAAACGTGCTGCCTCACTGCCAATCCATCCATCTCCTGGCCCTGAGAGCCCTGGCCCTTTCTCCCCCTCACGGGGAACATGAACATAATAGGAGGCTCATTACGGGGTGACCCTCCGTCAGAGGATGCGTTTCACAGCTCTCCTGTGGAGGAGAGGGGGCCGGCCCTGCTTCCCATCATGGGACTTCTTTAGGAAGACCACGTGCAAGGCAGGGTGCAGAAAAGCTCAAGTTTCTCAGGTTATTATCCAAACTGCGGCGTCTACAAACCACCGAGGAAGACGTTTCTTAGAGCCTACTCTCTTCGTTTCAGGGATCATGCCTTAACAATCTCAAGTGTCCAGAAGGGTGGAGACTCTGAGATTTGTACATTGTACAGCACTGCAATGAAATACAGCTCGTGGTGGAAAAGCAAGGAGAAAAATAGCTAATGTGCCAAAGATGAAATTGCTCCTGATCCAGGGCCGTGAGTGGTTTTGCCATGAAAAGCAGGGAAAGCATAGAGGAGGGACAAGCATCCATCACGGGGCTGGGGGGCCGGAGCCCGCCATAGGGAGGAGGCTGCTCAGGGTAAGAATGGCCACACACATTCTCAGTTTACTCGGTTCTCTGGGAAAGCCTCTTCTCACCCAGTGTGACCTACCTGACACATAAGTACGCTGATCTGATATGGACGTATCCTTCATGTAGTATACACTCTAAAAATCTATCTTTGTCTCATTCTGTTTCTGCAGATACTGAACGGTTGTATTCAGTGGTGTTTCAAGAAATATGTGGCCGCTATGGAAAGAATTACAGCTGGGACGTGAAATCCCTGGTTATGGGTAAGAAGGCGCTGGAGGCCGCGCAAATCATCATAGACGTCTTGCAGCTCCCCATATCCAAGGAGGAGCTGGTGGAAGAAAGCCAAGCCAAGTTAAAGGAGCTGTTCCCCACGGCTGCGCTCATGCCAGGTGCGGTCCTCCCCCCTGCATTCGGGATCACGCCTGTGAACATCAGCAACGTTGCTGTAAATCACTTGCACGGTCGGCCACAGGGCACGCTTAGTCTGTGCTCTCTTGTCTTGTTAAATCTCGGAACTGAGTCTCTCCCGGGGGCTCATTGAGAATAATATGCATCAGTTTGACTGATTTCTGGGGTCCAGAACCATTTGCGTTTTGTTTATATCAATATTCTGTAAAGATTATGTTGCTGATGGAATTGCTCCAAAGTTTAATAGATGGCTTTGGCTTTTTTCTTTTCAAAATCAGATATAGGATTAGTATTTCAGTAACTATTCAAACTTTAACAGATTGATAAGCAGCTAAATCTCCCCCAAAAAACTTAATTTTTTTTTTTTTTTAAAAAAAGGAAAAGTTAAAAGCCGAACTCATTTTTAGCCTGTCTGTTTGTGTGCCACGAAGCCCTTTGTTGACTTGTATCCAGTTTTCTTTTGAAAGGAAAGATGACTTTGTTCCCTCCAGGCTTGTTAACTGACGCTCAGTCAGAATGGGATTACCTGCTGCTGCTTGCTAAAAGTGAGAAGGTCAAGAATGTTCTAGATTACAGATCCAAAAATGCTTGAAAGTAGTCTGTTTGAAGATCCTTCTAGGACAACATGGTGAACACTGTCTTTAGAATTCCTGGTGCGGAGGAGGGGAAAAAATTGCAGTTATGACAGTAATTTTAGATTTAAAGTTATATTAATATGAATCACACACGTTTTTCAAATGTATGTTATTATTTATATTTATACATATGTCCAAACATGTTGATTGGATATTCCTGGGAACTAGAGAATGTTCTTGCAAGGACCCAGCTAATGGCAGGGCATATGTTGAATTAAACATACACACACATGCTTATACACACACGTACACAGATGCAGACACATACCCTTTGTAGCCATTCTGTCTGCGTCTGCTGCACGCAGTAGTGTCTGTGAACCTCAGGCACGGGTACAAGCACCGTGACACTCAGTTCTCTGCATCGTATGTCTTTCTGTACCATTTGCACCTGAAGTTACCCTGACAAGTCTTGGCAGAAATACCTCCATACAGTTACTATAGCTTTTTTTAATTGTGATTAAAGAAAAAACACACATAGCATGAAATGTACTATTATGCACACAGTTCAGCAGTGTTAAGTGTGTTCACATTATTTGACAGTGGATCTCCAGAACTTCTTCACCTTATAAATCTGAAACTCTATGCCCGTTGAAGAACAGCTAACTCCCCATTTCCTCCTGCTGTCAACTCCTGGCAACCACAATTCCACTTACTATTGTGGGTACTTCTGATGAGTAGAATCCTACAGTATTTGTCTTTTCGTGACTGGCTTATTTTATGTAAGCATAATGTCCTCAAGTTTCATCCGTGGTGTACCATGTGACAGGTTCTTCCTTTTTAAGGCTGAATAATATTCTATGGTATGTGTTGACCACTTCTTGTTTATCCATTTGTCTATTGATAGACATCTGGGTTGCTTCCGTGGCTTGGCTATTATGAATAATGATTATACAATCATGGGTATGGAGATATCTGTTTGAGACCCTACTCTCAGTTCTTTTGGGTCTATACCCAGAAGTACAATTGCTGGATCAGGTAGTAATTCTATTTTTAATCTTTTGGGTGACCACCAGACTGTTTTCCATAGTGGCTACACCATTTTATATTCCCACCAACAGTCCACAAGGATTCTACTTTCTCTACATTCTCACTGACACTTTATTATGTTCTGTATTTTTTCTATAATAGTTATCTTAATGGGTGTGAGTTGATATCTCATTGTGGTTTTGATATACATATCTCTAAGGCCCAGTGATGATGAGAATCTTCTCAGGTGCCTGTTGGCCATTTGTGTGCCATCTTTGGAGAAATGTCTATTGAAACCCTTTGCCTATTTTTAATTTGGTTGTTGTCTTGTTGTTGAGCTGAAGGGCTTCTTATATATTCTGGATATTGACCCCTTCTCAGACATGTGACTTGTGGACATTTTCTTCCGTTTTGCAGGTTTCCTTTTTGCTCTGTTACTTGTGTCCTGTGGTGTGCGTAAGTTTTTAAGTGTAAAGTCCCATTTGTCTATTTTTGCTTTTGTTGCCTGTGCTTTTGGTATCATAGCCAAGAAATCTCTGCCAAATCCAATGTCATGAAGCTTTCCCCTATGTTTCCTTTTAGGAATTTTATAGTTTTACATCTTACAATTAGGTTTTTAATTTGTATTGAGTGAATTTTTGTATATGGTGTTAGGTTAGAGTCCAACTTCATCCTTTTGCATGTGGATATCCAGTATTTCTAGCACCATTTGTTGAAGAGACTTATCTTCTCCCCATTAAGTGGTCTTGGTCCTCTTGTCAAAGATCATTTGATCATATGTGAGGGTTCATTTCTTGGCTATCTATTCTATTGGTTTTTAGGCCAGTACCACACTGTTTTGATGACTGATATGTTTTGAAATCAGGAAATGTCAGACTTCCAACTTTGTTCTTCTTTTTCAAGATTATTATGTCTGTTCAATTTCATACGAATTTTAGGATGGATTTCTCTATTTCTGCCATTGGGATTTTTAGAAGGAAAGCTTCTAATCTGTAGGATTGCTTTGCATAATGTGAATATCTTAACATATTAAGTGTTCCAATCCATGAACATAGGGTGTCTTTCCATTTCTTTGTGTCATAATTTCTTGCAGCAATGTTTTGTAGTTTCTGTGTACAAGTCTTTCACTTCTCTTAAGTTTATTCCTAGGTGCTTTATCCTTTTTGATGCTATTGCAAATGGGATTGTTTGTGTAATTTCCTATTAGGATTGTTCATTGTAACGGTAAAGAAATACAACTGATTTTTTTTCCTGACATTCTTATGCTTCTAAAATGCAGCTAATTTTTGATGGGTTTGTGTCCTCCAGCTTTGCCGAATTGGTTTATTTGTTCTAATAGTATCTTTGTATGTGTGCAATCTTTAGAGTTTTCTACAGGTAAAATCATATCATCTGCGAACAGAGATAATTTTACTTATTTTCCAACTTGGATGCCTTTTCTTGCCTAATTACCTGGCTAGGACTTCCACTCCTGTGTTAAATAGAAGTGACAAGAGTGGGCATCCTTGTCTTGTTCCTGATCTTAGAGGAAAAGCCTCAGTCTTTCTCCACTGCGTACAATGTTAGCTGTGGACTTTCCATATATGGCCTAATGTGTTAAGGTAGTTTTTTCTATCTCCTTTCTACTTACGGGTCTGTTCAGATTTTCTCTTTCTTCATTATTCAGTTTTGGTAGGTTGTGTGTTTCTAGGAATTTAACCATTTCTTTTAAGTTTTCCAGTTTATTGGCACATGCCAACAATGGTATTCTCCTTTAAATTCTTTTTGTATCTGTGGTGTCAGTTATGTCACCTGCTTCATTTCTGATTTGTGTTATTGGAGCCTTCTTTTTTACTTTGTTAATGTAGCTCAGGGTTTGTCCATACAGTTTGTCTTTGACCTAAGGCTCTTGTGGTTTAACATACAAATGGTCATAATGTATAAGGCGTGCAAATGTCTTATTTCTTCTATGTCCTGTTTCTTCTTCAAGTGGTCTTCCTTATGGAATTTTGGCCTGTATTCTAAGAGATCCTCGAAATATGCTCTACTACAATTCTAATAAAATGATGTTTTACCTAGCTAGTCTGGTAGTAGTTTGGCTGGAATGCGAATGGATCTATTTAATGGAATCTGCTCTTTAAGTGCCCAGGTATCAGATGAGGTAAGGCGCCAATCACAGAAAGTCACAGATGACCAAGTAGCCAGGAGCTAGTTCTTCAAGGATAGTTTAGTCCTACAGAACTTATCTGGATGGCTCTTTTCTTTCTCTGCTACTTTTTGACCTGTTCTAGAAAAAGGGTCAAAGGAGCTATTTAGGTTTTTTTGTTTTTGTGGGATTTTTTGATTCTACAAATCTGGTTTTATACTTATTTTAGCTTTTGCTAGCCTCACATATAGAGTAAGTACTTATTAACAGTTCCAAAAGTCTGTCTTTGAAAACACGAGATATTCTCTACACGCCATGTACAGTTAGCTGTGTTTTGTCAGGGAAGTGAGCAAAACATGCAGAAAACATGAAGAGCGTAGAGAAAAGCCCCCGACAGTGCTGGATGGAAGGAACTTACGGTCCATCTGGGATGCTGGGTCAGACCAGGGATGGGGTTCAGATGATCTGCCACTTTGATGTTCTGAAAGGAGTTAGGACAAGACAACATGGTTAGAAATTACACTTAATTTGAAGGGGAAGAAAAACTGAGAAGGGACATGGAGGACTGAATGTATAGAGTGGAAAAAGGCTGTGCCCAAACCTTCTGCTCAGTTTCTGCTCAATAACTTGCCAGTTGCGAAAATAAGAATAAAACAGGTCTTCTCTCCTAAAAGGAAATGCTTCAGGACCAAAATTCCATTCATTCTGTGTTCCTCCCATCTCTTTATCTGAGCCAAACCCGAATTCCACTGGAAAGGTGACCTTGTGCCGTCATCATTCTGGTGACCAGATTCAGAGCTTGCCGCTGCCCTCTTCCTTGTTGTTCTAGGTGTTCAGTTTGCTCACTTAGTACTTGCGTCCCGTTCTTAAACTGTGGATGATGGTGTAACCGTTGACTTTATTTCTTTTCTTTCTGAAAGTATTTTCTGGTAGGGTATTTTAGGTTGTGGAAGTCACCTTGAGCTCATTAGAAAAGACAGCTGTCTGGAGAGGCTTTATTATTAATTCAACATCGTTCTTTTTCACATGCTTTCAAAGCAGCGGCTGAGCCCAAGTGAGTGTTTAGTGAGTGAAACTGGAGGAGCGAATGGTAGAAGACCAGGGAAAGCAGCCCCTGGTTGTGCTGCAGGGGCGTGTCTGTGCCCTGGTCGTGCTGCAGGAGGTCTCTGCCTGGGTCTAGTAGCCTCTGGGTGGACCAAATGGACGTGAAAGAGACAGAACTGAGCTGAGGCACTCTCACATCAGCTGCTTAGTCGCTCACAGTTCTGGAAGCCCCTCTCTGTGAAAAGGTGGGCCAGCACGGCCCTTGGTGGCAGTCCTTTGGGGCAGTAAGCCCCATAGACATGTGCTATATGACTTAGTGGTTAAATGTAAACTGTCAGCCAGCCGTGAGTTAAAGTATTTTAAGAAAACAGACTTATCTTTTAAATTGTGGCACATATTTTAGGAAGAAAATACATATGGTTTATCTCATGAATTTTCTGGGGACTTTCAAAATGGATAGATACTACATTACGAATGGAAATGTATATAGCATTACTTAAAAAAAAAATCTTGACTTGGTTACCTACCTTGTGTCTTGTGCAAATCCTTTCAGTATAAATCCTTTGGGATAGATGAAACAATACATTTCCGCATAATTTGTCGAGAGTAATTTGGCTTAGAAGGCCAGTAAGAAGAAAGTCCATGCCTCTTATTGTATATGGAATCCCCCCAGAAGATTTTCCTCTTGTCCTGGCTCTTGGCTCGTCTGCTGGTTTCCCTGAGCGTGGGATCGCACAGAGGAGGCGCCCAGGGTGTGGCATGTGGGCCAGTGGAGAGCAGTGAGGTAGGCCGCGCCGAGTTTTGAGCACTCTGTCCCTGCTGGACCGGCCCTGCAGACAGACGCATCAGCCTCACAGCTCTCCCCTGTGACTCTTGGCCCCTGCCCCCAACACCAGGCTGCCCAGCATGAGCAGGACACAAGCCACATGGGTATGCATCTGAGTGGTATCCAAGTCCCTTGGTGTTGTCAGCGTCCATCATGGTCGTGTTGGCCAATAGGACTGAGGACTCGCCAAGTGTCACGTCCTCAGCGTTTTCTCCTGTGGGGTTGTGTGTCAGCCTCCTGCCACCTGCTGCGGCGTGGTTACTCTTAGGATTCCCGCTTCACAAGGAACGGCATAGAGGCCTGCAGGGTTCGAGTTATTTGCCCAAAGGTTCTGATTATGGAGGCTGGCCTGGGACACTCTACTGCCCCTAAAGGTGTAGGGGGCGACCTTAGGTCCAGGGAGACAACAATAAAGTAGAAAGGTATGAGGATGAGGATGAGGATGTGTCACAGGGACTGACCCTTTAAAGTCATGCGTAATCCACGTAGAGCATCCCTGTGTGTTTAGGGACTGTGCCTCCAAAGGCTCCGTTTCTAGTGGTCGTCTTGATGTGGGAGTACTTCGCGGTTCTTAACCACGGGGCGGGTCTGCTGGCTAAGCTGAGAGTCTGTGGTTTTTAGTTAGGTGTCTTGTATTTATTGGAGAGCCATGCAGTTAAAGGACACACATACCAAGTGAAAAGGAAAGTCATAAGCTAACAGTCGCGATAGTAACACTGAACTTACACTGCGTCCTTTTCTATTTAACAAATCAAAATAAGGCCCACGTCCAGGAAGATTGTAAGGAGGAAGCCCTAGAAACAGACTGTTTGCCAGTCAGATGTAAACGATAACCTTTAACATTCTTGTTCTCTTTGTCCTTTAAAATATCAGCTTATTTCATGAAGTATATGGACATTATTTCTTTTTTCTGGCTGAAACATCCCTTTTTTCTGGCTGAATAAGGCTTATTGCCTTATTCGTGATTTAATAAATTGTAATGAAGACATCTTAGACTAAGGAAAATGAAATACAGATCTTTGCTTCTTATCATCTTAGATGTGACACAACCGATGTAAAGATTTTTCTCAAATTAAAAAATTATAATTTCAGCTTTTAAATGCACGGTGGTTCTGTGGATTTTTAAGTCCTTGGGTGTATAAGATAACAAATGAGAGAAACGCTTGCATCATGTCCCTCTCAACTTAGGGGAGAAAAACGGATAGATAAATGATTGCACAGAGCCACTGCCTCTCAGGAGAAGGGGACGGCAGCGTAGAACCACACGGAAAGGCTCTGGGGTGGGAGGTGCCGGGCACTCTCCGCTGGGAGCGGCAGGGCCGTGTTGTGCTGATGGGCAGCTGGGCTGCAGAGTGACGCCCAGTCCCCGCGGAATCCCACCGCCCACTCGTAGCCTCCCAACAGCGGGAACGGGAATGACAACATATGCACGTATAGTAGGGGTCTGTTATTTACTTATTTTCAACCTTGGACAGTCTACTCTAGCGCGATTTCACTCAGCGGACAAAACGTTTCAACTGGAGTTTGGTTATTGGTTTTCAGAAAATGAAAGAAATTATATTTGTTTTTTACAAAAGTGAAAGCAGAGTCTGCAAGAGATACTTGTGCATCTGTGTTGGTAGCAGCAACCCAAGTGTCCATGGGCGGATGACCAGATAAAGAATCGTAGTACATGCATACCGTGAAATATTACTCACCCTTAAAAAGGAAGGGAATTCTGATACATGCTGGAACACGGATGAACCTTGAGCACGTTGTGCTAAGTGAAATGAGCGAGACACAAAGGACAACTACTTCCTTCATTACAAAATTTACCTCTTATTCTTCTGTCCTTCCCAATGTTACCTCTTTTCTTTTACCTCTTCTGCATGCACAAGATTTGTTATCTAGTGGAGCTGGCAAGTTTTTCTTGTGGTTCTGGCTTTGCAGACCCTAGGTGTCTGTCTCAACCCCTCCGCTTTGCCATTTTAGCAAGACACTGGCCGGAGGCGGTATGTGAGTGAGCTGGCGTCACCATGCCCCGATAAAACTGTCTCCACACATACTGAAATCTTGGATGTGAAGGACATAAGCCCCTGTGCCCTCCACCCGAAGCTCTGTATCTAAAATGCCACCCTGGATAGAAAACAGGGCATTTATTCTATTTATAAACAGACCCAGAGAGACTTCAGATGCTGAGTGACCAGGCCCAGAGGAGGGTGTAGATAAAATTGGAGAGGCAACAGGTGTCTGCCCCCTGAGCTGTGGGACCTCTGTGTCCTTCACCTCACCCTTTTTTTATGCACAATTTAAAAAGATTCTGGAAAACTGTTCTGGCCATGGATGGAGCAGCAGTGCGTTTAAAGGCGGATGGGTCCTTACTCCCTGCCTTGCCCCGGGACCAGCAGGTCAAATAAGCACAAACTGGGCTCTTGCGACTGCTTTTTTGAAGACTGGAAAGGAGTTAGTTTATATTTATTTTCACAACTGCTTTACTTCTGTCAGTATTTAATGTTTTTTGAAGAGGACAACACAGGTTTCACACACTGTCTTTCTCTGCTATCAAGTGTCAGAAATTTGTATGTCAGACATCGGAACTTCAGTGAGGAGAGTTCATGTGCTTTAAGGTCACCTCACAGATAGGACCTGAATCTATTCAAGTCTTCTCCTACGTGATCAACCCATTGCGTTAGTTTCCTGGGAGTGCCCTAATA